>VDFB02068451.1:0-24013 GCA_007258455.2 Sequoia sempervirens
CTCATTGGACTTGACTACTTCAATTATAGAGTTAACTCCATCATTTGCATTAAACTGAGCACCATGGGCTTCCTTGGTTTTCTTTGGTTTTCTAATTGCCACTTCATTGGATGTCCTTTAGAATTCTCCGAGTTCCTTCAAAGAGGTCACATAATCAAAATGATTATAGTGCCAAGTATATCCATTTTTAACTTCTTTATTTACTACATTGTTGTCTCGTTACCCAACAACTTCATGAGCTTGAACATTGATATCTTCGTGGTTACATTTACCTACACAACAACATTAAATATTGTGTCTTTTTGAAGACTTGGTAAGCGTCCTCCTACACCCTTTAAATTTTTTCTCATTCCTTGCCTTCCAAATTTACCAAAGAATTTTAGTTGACAAGAAAAACCAAAATAAATTATGTTCTTTCTCTATTTTTTTACCATTCCCAATTAGGATATCTTTCCAATTAACTTCCCCATTTCCCCCCCATATCATTTTCTCATTACAAAAAAATTTCTATATTTCCTTTTCATAAAAAAAATCAAAGAAAATATGCTTAATTGATTCAGGTATTCTACATGTATATTACAAATATAAATATTTGTATGATTAAGATTGTAGGGTACCCTTTGCAACAAAATTAACCATCTAAAACAAGCCTTCTTTGGTTCCATCAAATTAGACTAGATAGATTTAAACATAGTTTGCATTATTTATCTTTTAAACTAGCCTCCCAGTTTTTGTTAAGATATTTAGTAAGAGACGCATAGTTAGTTAATGATTTATATATCATCTTGGTTTTAACATCCAACAAAGGGGTGCCATCCTACAATTTATAGTCCTTGTGTTGTTCATTATTTTGTATAAAATTTGTGGGAAATTGAAAGCCTTTATAGGCTTCCTTTAGAATTGAATATGTTCTCCAATTTGACAGAGGTATACTATATTCACAACTTAGGGAATCCAAATCCTTCAATTTCCCATTATTTAGGATATTTTTGAAAGATTGGATTCCTTTTTGGGCCCACCTTTTAGAAGAACAACCTTGTAGAAGGGTGAGGTGTCTACCGTTGTGTTCCAAATTCTACCAGATGGATCTATTGACATGCATTAGTGTTATTTTTTTCATTAATATAATAATTCCTTACTTTTTTCTTGATTAGTTCCCAGGACTTCCATAGGATTTTAAAGACTAGTGAGCCTACAAGATTTATTAGGTATTTTCTAATTAGAATATCACCGAAAGGTAGCACCTTCCAGGACTTCGCTTTCTTGGGGACAAGTTGAATATTTTTTCTCACCAAGAATTTCCAAGGTTCACCCCCTTCTAAGGCCTTGATGATCCACTTGGTAGCTAGTTTGATTCCATGTGTTTTTAGATCCTTTAGGCATACCCCCCCTTGAACCTTATCTAGACAACACCACTCCCACTTGATAGAATGTTTCTTTCTCTTTCCGTCTCCATTTGACCATAGGAAACTTTTATTTTCTTTTGAATCTCATTGACTTGATACCAAATAGAGGAAAAGTATATACTATAAGAAGATAAAATCTTTTGACAATTTTGGATCCTTTTAGCAAGAGACATGTATTATTTATTCTAGCCATCAATTTTTTTTCTCAAATTTTCTTTTAATCCACAACCACATCTCTTTTAGATTAGGGTTAATTTCAAAGGGTATCCCTAAGTATATGACTTGCTTGTGGGGACCTCCCAACTAAAATCCATACTCTTTAAGCCATTCAGAAGGGGAGTCCACCCATCCAAGCAAGATAGATTTTGTATTCGAGATCTTTGCACTAGAAGCTTTACAAAAGAAGTTTATCTTTTGCATCAAGCTATCTATATTTCTTTCCTCCATTTCCACAAATATTATAGTGTCGTCTAAAAATTGGATATTCAACAATTCGTTATGGTCAGGGAGTGTCAAGTCCCTAATCCTAGGAGAGAGAAAGGATTATCTCTGTAAGTAATGTACTACATCTAAGACAATTACAAAGAGAGTCAGGGCAAGGGGCAATCCTTCCTGATGGATCTTTCTAGTGTAAACTCCTCATAGAAGGAGTCATTTACTCCCACTTGAGCAACTGTACCACTTAAGAGAGTATTAACAATGTTATAAAAGATGTTAGGGAAACCAAAGTCTTCAAGGGTTATTCTTAAAAATGACCACTCAACCCTGACATAAGCCTTTTCAAAATCTAATAGAAGCATGTCAAAGTTCTACTTTGAATACCTTTCCCATTCCATGACATCATAACTTGTAATAAGGTTTTCTAAGATATATCTCCCCTTGATTAAACCAATTTTGGTATTGTTTATAAATTTGGGTAGGATAATAACCAATCTCATAGCTATTATTTTAGCTAAAATCTTATAAGACACATTCAATAGGGAAATTGGTCTCCAATTATTTTTTATGGTTTTGTCCCCATCTTTGGGCAGTAATTTAATGATAACTTTATTGATGTTATTTCCCAATAAGTCTCTACTACATTACACCAAGTACATTTGGTGTAATAATCACATATCCAATCTATAAAAGTTTTATAAAATTCAATAGGTAATCCATCACCCTCGAGGGACTTATCATTATTCATAGATTTGATGGATTTCCTAATTTCCTCTTTGGAAATTCCTTCTCATAACCTAGCTGCATCCTCCTCAAAAATTCTTATGGGGATAATTTTCTTGATGTAACCCCTAGAATTGTGACAATCCCTATTGTGCCCTTCAGATGTGAAAATATTCTTATAGAATAGGGAGAATTGGTTTAAAGTATCTTCTTGATTTGTGTGGAGGGACCCCTCATGCCAAATTTGGTCAATTTGCTTCTTGATGCCTTTCTCTTTGATGTATCTAAAGAAGAACTTGGTAACTTTATCACCATTATTCAACCAATTTAATTTGGATCACACTTATAAACCTTGAACTCTATTTACTTGTAGTATTCTTAGGGAAATCTTGGCTAAGCTGAGCTCTTCACATAGTTTCACATTCAATGGATTATCCAAAATGCTAGATTCAACTCTTAGAATTTTTTCTTGGAGGTCATTCTCCTCCTTTCTTCTATCTATGGCTCATTTTTACCAATGGTCTGGAATAATATTTTCCATCCATTCAATTTTTGTTCCCATCTCTCAGTAGCATTCAGGTTCTTTAGCATCCACTTGTAAATTTCCCTGAGGGTAGTAATGGTCCCTTACAGTCTTTATCAATTAGAAGGTTTGTGTTAGGGATGAAGTAACCCTTATTCTTATTTTTCTTTATATTTCCATTACTCAAAACTTATCCTGGCCCTTATCAGATGATGATGAGAAAGTGTATAAGGATATACACTCACTTTACATCCTTCACTATTGGAGTCAAAGTTGAAGAAGTCCCAGTTGGCATAGAATCTATCCAACCTACGGTAAATCCTCCTTCCTCATTTTTGGGAATTGCACCACATATACCAGATGTTATTGTTTTCTTTCTTCATACCTTCCATAAATTCAAAGACGTTGAGTTTAGATTTCATTCTTTACCAAAAATGTTTCTCACTACCTTTCCAATCCATTCAAGACCCCCTTTTTGTCCTCGCTATACTCAATCATATTGAAATCCCCCCTAGAATCTATGGTATATCGAGTAGGTTGAAAATCCACATCCATAACTCTATCCTTTCCTTGTATTCATTAGATCCATAAATGGAGCAGATGCCAAATGTGGAGTCTCCTTTTTGAATTGAGACCCAGACTACTATGTTGCATAGATAAATACCAGAGCTTAATACATGTTGGTCCCAATCTTTTGAAATGAGGATAACAATTCCCCCTTTCTCTTTCATGTTTGTTGGTATGTGACAACTAATCATGCTATACTCTACACTCTTCATGTATCCTCGCCAAGGTTCAGGGCCGGGCTGGGCCCCTGGCAGGGGTTCGAGGGCGGTAGCCTCTAAGATTTTTTTTCCTACTTTTTTGCGTCGCCACCAAAAAAGGAAAAATCACCGAAAATGGGAAAAACCCGACTTTGTAGAACCCTAATATGGAAACTTCTACTCTTGTTATAAGGGGTTGGGATGGGAGTTATAGTATATGAGAAAAAGGCGATTATTTGTGAGATTGTAATAAATTTTACATTGGATAATAAAATCATTGGATGATTGCATTTTTGTAGATGTAGCCCAGATTGGGTGAACCACATTAAATTCTTTGTGTTAATTTTTTGTGTGTGTTTTATTGATTAAATTTGCATTTAACTTGTTAGATATCCACATTCTATCTCTAACAAGTGGTATCAAAGTGGAGTTGTGTTTAGTTATCCTTTGTAGAAAGGTCTCACGGTTGAGTGAGAGAAATGGCAGACGAGGGCAGGTTGAAGGTTGAAAAGTTTAATGGTAGAACTATTAGTTATGGAAGATGAAAATGGAGGACTACCTCTATCAAAAGGATTTATGGTGGCCATTGGAAGGTAAAACCAAGAAACCCTCAACAATGTCTGATAAGGATTGGGATATTTTAGACAGAAAGATACTTGGCAGTATTCATTTATGTCTTGCACAATCAGTGGCATTCAATATTACAAGAAAAAAGACAACTCAAGATTTGATGGAAACCCTGGCGAAGTTATATGAAAATCCTTTCACTTTGAATAAGGTATTTCTTATGAAGCATTTCTTTAATATGAAAATGGTAGAAGGTGGGTCAGTTGCTGATAATTTGAATGAGTTTAATACGGTTACCAGTCAATTAACTTCTATAAATGTAAAATTTGATGAAGAATTTAGGGCTCTTTTGATTCTGTGTTCTTTTCCTGAAAGATGGAATAGCTTGGTAATGGCTGTTAGCAATTCTATTTCTGGTTCGAATACATTGAAATTTGATGATATTGGTGTTATTTTGAGCGAGGAAATTCATAGGAAAAGCTCAGGTGGAACATCCACATCAAGAAATGTTTTGAATGCAAATAGCAGGGGAAGAACAAAGGAGAGAGGAAACAATTTTGGAAGTCATGGGAAGTCATGAGGAAAATCATTGGACAAAAGGTCTCAAAGTAGAGACAAGAGGGATTGTTGGTACGATGGTAAGCCGGGTCATTTAAAGAAAGATTGTTGGTCTCAAAAAAATAAAGGAGACAAAAAGGAACGAAGTAAATAGGAAAATATGGTAAGTAATAAATCTGATGAGGATGCTTACATTCTTTCCCTTGATAATGTTGATGATTCTTGGTGTTAGATTCAAGGGCTTCATTTCATGCTATGCCCCATGTTATTTTCTTGATTATGTCCAAGGGGATTTTGGGTTGGTTTATTTGGGAGATAAAGAACCCTGTCAGATTGTTGGAAAGGGAAGAATCAAGATTAAGTTATAGAATGAGAATCATTGGCTACTACATGAGGTAAGACACGTTCCAAAGTTAAAGAAAAATTTAATTTCAGTAGGGAAACTAGATGATGAAGGTTGTGTTGTTACATTTAGTGATAAAAATTGGAAGGTTACAAAAGGTGCCTTAGTGGTAGAAAAAGGTGTGAAAGTATGCACCTTATATCTTTGTACAAGTCATACTGTTTCTTCTACTTTAGCTATTGTAGATAAAAATCAATGTTCAGGAACAATTGTTGTAGTTAAGTAGGCAAAAAATCAAATAGTTATTGTGGATTATGAATCAGCACTATAGAATAATAGACTTGGCCATATGAGTGCAAAGGGTATGAAAGTACTTCATGCAAAGAATGTTTTACCAGGTCTAAAATGTGTTAATATGGATTTATGTGAAAGTTGTGTGTATGAAAAAGAGAGAGAGAGAGTAAGTTTTCTCAAGGATGGGAAGCAAAAGAAAGATGATAAATTGGAGCTTGTGCATACGGATGTATGGGGACCAACTCAGGTATCTTATCTTGGTGGCTCTCAGTATTATGTTACATTCATTGATGATGCAACTAGGTATGGATTTATTTACTTAGGTAGAAATCTGATGTATTTCAAACTTTTAAAAAATGGAGAAGCTTGGTTGAGAATGAGACAGGTAAAAAGTTAAAATGTCTCAGATCTGATAATGGTGGTGAGTATTGCAGCAAAGAGTTTGAAGATTATTGTTCCTCTAATGGTATTCATAGGTATAAAAAGATTCCAAGGACTCCACAAGAAAATGGAGTGGCTGAGCACATGAATAGAACAATAATTGAGCATGCACGAACTATGAGATTGCATGTTGGGTTGCCTTTAAACATGTGGGTAGAGGATATAAACATTGTTGTTTATTTAATTAACAGAGGTCCCTCTAATACTTTAGGTTGTGGTATTCCAGAGGAAGCATGGACAGGTAAGAAGGTGAGTTATTCTTTTCTCAAAACCTTTGGTTGTGAAGCATTTGCACATGTAGATTCTGAAAATAGAGACAAGCTTGATGCAACATCAAAGAAATTTATATTTGTTAGATATGGAATTAATGAATTTGGTTATAGGCTTTGGAATTTTGAAAATCAGATAATTGTAAGAACCAGGGATGTCATTTTCAATGAGAAAGTGTTGTACAAAGATCTGTTGCAAGAGAATGAGAAGAAAGAAAATGATTATGCAGTGTTGGATGATACTCCAAACAATGATGTTCCAGTGGTTCGTCATACTCCACAACAACAACAACAACAACAAAAACAACAACAAATACCACAAACTCTAGTGAATATTAGATGATCTTCAAGGATAAGTAGACCTCTGGAAATATTTTCTCCCTCTTTATATTCTATTTTATTAACTGATGCTGGTGAACTGAAATGTTATGATGAAGCTATGTACGTGGATACCAAGGTTCAATGGGAGCATGGAATGGAAGAAGAAATGGAATCCTTGCTGAAAAATTAGACTTGGGAATTATGCAAGTTGCCTACAGGTAAAAAGGCTTTACCAAATAAATGGGTTTATAGGCTAAAAGAGGAGGATGGAGGTAAGAAAATATTTAAAGCCAAGTTAGTTTTAAAAGGATTTGCATAGAAAAAGGGTATTGATTTTGATGAGATTTTTTATTCAGTTGTTAAAATGACTTCTATACGCACTGTTTTAAGTATTGTGGCTACTAAAGATTTGCATTTGGAACAGGTAGATGTTAAAACAACCTTTCTCCATGGTGATTTGGAAGAGGAAATATATATGGAATAGCCACAAGGTTTTGAGGTCAAAGGTAAGGAGAAACCTGTGTGCAGATTGAAGAAAAGTTTATATGGCTTGAAGCAAGCACCTTGGCAATGGTATATCAAATTTGATAGTTTTATGGCTGAGCAAGGCTACAAACAGTGTAATTCAGACTATTGTGTTTATTTTAAGGGGTTAGATGATGATAGCTACATTATTTTATGTTTATATGTTGATGATATGCTTGTAGTGGGGTCTAACATGAATCACATAGAGTATTTAAAATAACAGTTAGCAAATTCATTTGCTATGAAGGATTTGGGGGCAGCATAGCAAATCCTTGGTATGAAGATTACAAGAGATAGGAAAAATAGAAAATTATTTTTATCTCAGGCTAATTATGTTGAAAAGGTGTTGTAGAGATTTCATATGGAGAATGCAAAATTTGTCAGTACACCTTTGCCTAGTCATGTTAAATTGACTAAGGATATGTGTCCAAAGACACAAGAGGAAGAAAAAATATCCAAGGTACCATATGCTTCAACTGTAGGTAGTTTAATGTACGCCATGGTATGCACAAGACCAGATATTGCACATGCTATAGGAGTTGTTAGCAGGTATATGAGTCATCCTAGTGTTGAGCATTGGAATACGATAAAATGGATTCTTAGGTATTTGAGAGGTGCATCCAATAAATGTTTATGTTTTGGGAGCTCTAATACTACTTTAAAAGGCTATGTTGACTCAAATTTGGTAGGGGATGTAGATACCAAGCAGAGTACCACAAGTCATGTATTTACGGTTGGTGGGACAATAGTGAGTTGGATCTCTTGGTTGCAAAAGGTGGTTGCTTTATCCACTGTGGAGGAAAAGTATGTTGTTGCAACAGAGGTGGAAAAGGAGATGATATGGCTGCAAATTTTCATGGAAGAGTTGGGAAAACAACAGGCTGGAAATTACTTGTTTACAGATAGCCAGAGTGCTATACATCTTGCAAATGATTCTTCCTTGCACTCTAAAACCAAACACATACAATTGAGATATCATTTCATTCAGTTAGTGTTGGAGGATGGATAGGTAAAGCTAGAAAAGATACATACAGATGCCAATCCAATGGATATGTTTACGAATGTGGTGACAAGGGAGAAGTTGATCTCCTCTTCAACTTTGGTTGGCCTTCAAGGTTGAATTCAAGTATAATAGAGCAGCAGGGTCCAAGGTGCTTATTTCTAGTGGGAGCTATAAGTGCAACAGTGTTTTCTAGGATTAGTCTCCAAGTGGGAGATTGTTTAGTGTGGAGCCTGATCAATCTCCAAGTAGGAGATTGTTTGGTGTGGACCCTGATCAATCTCCAAGTGGGAGATTGTTGGTATGTGGTGACTGATCATGCTATACTATACACTCTTCATGTATTCTCACTAGGGTTTGAGGATGGGCTAGGGCCCAAGCGGGAGTTCAGGGGCGGCAGCCCTCGAGAAATTTTTTTTTCCTACTTTTTTGCATCATCATCGAAAAAGGAAAAATCACCGAAAATGGGAAAAAATTGACTTTGCAGAACCCTAATCTAGAAGCTTCTAAGCTTGTTATAAGGGTTTGGGATGAGAGTTACAATATGTGAGAAAAAGGTGATTATTCACGAGATTGTAATAAGTTTTGCATTGGATAATAAAATCATTTGATGGTTGCGATTTTGTGGATGTAGCCTAGATAGGGTGAACCACGTTAAATTCTTTGTGTTAATTTTTGTGTGTGTTTTATTTCTCTGTTTTATTGATTAAATCTACATTTAACTTGTTAGATATCTGCCTTCTATCCCTAATAATGTTCATTGGTAAAGTGGGAGGAGTTGGTCCAAATGAGCCTCAAGTTGGTTTCTAGGGTAAAACTAGTCTTTTTAATTTCCTAAAGAAGAACAATATCTTTTTTTTTTCTAGGTTGAGGAATTTTCTAACATTCCAAGATAAGCAGTTAAGATTCATTACAATCATATTTTGGGGGAGCTTCCTTCTCATTCCTAAAGTTATCAAAGCATTTAGGAATCTTTTAATTTCATGTCTTTTAGAGGCGGGCATTGTGATTACCACACTTGTTTTCTTTCTTTTATACTTGGTGATACTTGTTAGGATAGGTGGCATTATAATTGTTATCCTAAGTTGATTTAGGTGTCTCTATGTTCTTTTGAAAGTGTCCTTGAGGACATGGGAGGTAAAATATTTCTTATTTATTTTCCTAGATGACAAATTGTAATTGAATTCATAGAGGTGGACACACTATGGTGATGATTACAGAGCATCCTGAGAGCATATTCCTTTTAGGTGTCCACTTTCTGGGTGGGGACCACCCAAAAATGCATGTCCTTTCATCTTATTTACATGTTATCTTGGGTTGGGCACCCAAGCTTGCATGTTCTAGATTTGAGCCATCAAATCCATTAGAGTTATGGAGAACTTGGTATTGACCAATTTTGATTAGCTATGGGTTAGGCACCCATGTAAAGGCCATGTGATCATTTAATTATTTTCACCATGTTTTTGGGTTGTCCACTAAGGGGGGTGTGGGTTTTTCTAGGTGGTTTTACTTGTTGTTTTGGGATACCATATGTGGTATTATCGTGGGCCACAAACTTCTATATATTGGAGCATTGAGATGGTGGTTTCATGAGTTTTTTTACAAGTTGTCAGAGTACTGAAGTGCTACTGAAATTCAAAGAGAATTGTTGTATTTATGTAATTCATTAAATATTAATATAAATATTGCACCTCTTTGGGTTGGGAGTTTTTTCCTACAAGGGTTTCTCCACGTATATCTTGTGTCACTTGTGATTCTCCACTTGTGGTATTGTTGTTTCATTTTCATTGTTAGAATTTTTAATCACATATCTTAATATTCGTAATCTTGAATACATAATTTCAAAATTTTAACCACATATTTAAGTTCATATTGTTGAAAGTTTCACCTTGATTTCCAATATTTGGTATCAGATCTAATGGTTCTGTTGAGAGAGGGACACCTTTCTTTTAAGTGTTGAAGGTTTTTTGGTTGCAGTGGGAACTTTTTATTTCTATGTTTTAAAGGTTTGTGAAGAATATTGAAAACCATGACTTCTACCTTTCATCTAGATATTGAGAAATTCAATAGCACTAGTTACAAAGATGTGGAATTTGAAGCTGGAGGATCTCCTTGAAGAGAGAGATCAATGGTTGGAAGTTTCAAATGAAAAGAAACCATCCAGTGTGTATGATGAAGATTGGAAAAAAATGGACAAGAAGGAAAGAGGAACCTACAATGCCCCACCAAGGAACCCCATAGGATGACACAACCATAGCACAATAATGGAACATTTTTATTTTTTTAATAAGAAATAACAGTGAACTGCATAACTTAACATAACATATAAACTAAACTAAGTCCTCTAAGGTTCCATGATTACATTCTAACTTATCTCTTAATCAAGAACTAGACTCACTTCGTTAAATAATTTGTTAACATGATTCATTTAACAATCAAGTTCATTTTAAACCATCACAATAAATTATTCTACAATATGAATTTCTATAACATGTTATTCGTTAAACAACATGAAAGATCATTTATTAGTAAATAACAAGTATAAATATAGATCACATTACATGAGAGTACATCATAATTGTTACATCATTACACTATTTGCAATAAGGCTTCCCCAAATACAATTGGAAAGATTACATCAATATTACATTGAATAACACATGATATACAGGTCCATAACATAAATATAAAGATTGTCTCCTCGAACTGGATCAAGAACCAAAATCTACTACACAAGGTACACAACCTCCACTCACATGAACAAGCAACAAGGAAGACCCAATGGAGGAAAAAGCACCCTCCTGACCATGTGGAACCCTAAGATCAATCCCCTGTGCTAGGAGATAACATAAGGTCCCACTACTAACAAACAATCAAGAAGACAGAAGGCTAACATGACAAGGCTATACATGGCTTTGACACAACACAATAATAACAATAACATCATGCAAGACAAATACATTACTTCTAGAGGCATTCACACAACAGAAAAGGATACATAACTAGGGAATGCTAGAATACAATAGGGAAGAGTGTGATAGCATGGTACTGGCATGGGTTACCCTGGAAGTCTCTCACCAGACGTCAACCCCCATCTATGGTTACCTTGGCAGCCTCTCACCAAACATTGACCCACATCTATGGTTACCTTGGCAGTCTCTCATTAGATGTCGTCTCCATAGGGTGATACATGTGAAACCAAAATTCCTTTCATGAGGAAAAGGAAGTTGATCTTGCCAACTAGGCCTTCTCAACTCATTCTTAGCATAAACGAGCACTACAGGCCTAGGTGAGGCATCCAATTATCTTGATTAATGTGAAATCTACCCAACCCCCTAATTCATTAATTAGGTTATCAATGAATTAAGAAACTCCCAAATGGGTTACCCTGGACACCACTTTGGGTTCTATCCCCCATTGAGAGCCACTCCCCCTACTTGCAACTAGTAGACCCTACACAACAAGCATGGTAAAAACCATCTTGCACACTTAACAAGTTCATATGAATCCCACACACCGAGCAAGGCATAGACCATCTCGCTCACAATCACAATCACAAGAATGAGTAAATATTGCAAAGTATAGACCCTCTTGCACACATCTCAAGCACATTCCAACCACTTCAAAATGAAACCATCATAAAAATCAACATACAAGATACTCCCCTTAAGCCTCTGGAAGACTACCATTAACCACTTTACACAAAAGACTTCTACTTTGAATAGTAACCATAATTACCCCAATTTCCCATAACCAAACACTTAACTTCAAACATGCAACCAAATGCAATCATGAATTACATGGTGGATTTACTATTCAACTATTAAGTAACTATAAGAGAAAGCGGTTTTCATAATTAATAAGGAAAATAATCTAATTTTCTCATTTATCAAATCTTTTAAATAACTAAATATAAATAAATCATTTTTTTCCTATTTAATCTTCCATTTCACTTTTCTACATAAACAATTATTCCCAAGACAATAATATTCCTTCTAAGGTATTCTTCTTTTCCTAATATAGAACTCAATCATCCAAAATATTTATGATCCAAGAATACCCCATCCATAACTAACATTAATAGATAAAATGTAAGATACTTCATGACGATTAACTATCTCTTGAAAATAAATTAAGGACTTAGCTCATTCATGGGAATACTTATTACATGTTTATATAAATGAAACTTAGGGTACTTAGCATTTTGAAATTTCACAATGTTAATTTAAGGTGTACCTTACCACTACATTTAGTAATACTCTATTTATTTTGCATTGATCACTAAATCAACTAACTACTAATAGGTTATATTAACCAATAGATAAATATCAAGCTATTAAAGGAAAAGATATTACCATCTCAAACTCTATCTTTATCACTAATTTCCTTTATAAAATAAATCACAATTAGAGGAATATAATATTTACTTAACAGAATTTCAATTTCTAACTATTCCACTAATTCCTCTAAATTCCTCTAGGAAAATAATCATCAAATAAAATAGTAGAATATGTACATCAAAATTCATTTAACCTCCATTTACAATTTCATCATACCACAAAAGAGGTAGAGTAGATTTGGTTCGGATCATTAACAACAAATCATTTTTGTTTTGGACTTAATTATGCCATTTATATTGTAAAGTTCATCAACTCCAAGCCTACAAACGCAGTAAATAAATAGAATCGCCTACCCCAAACTAATTCACTATATTCAATACATTTATATTATTCACAATCGCATACCAACAAGACAAGTGTTGCACAACAATGACTAAGGCATAGCAGGGTAAGGCGCTCAATAGGGAGTACACTTTAAGATTTGTATAAAGGGCTTTAGAACTTTCAAGCAAATGCAACATCAAATGTCATTAATAAAATTTATTTCCATTGAATACCAAGAATCGAATACTGAGCATGATGAAAGCCTCTCCATCGAATAACAAACATATTGAGTGCCCATCGATTATCTAGCATATTGAATGTCTAATGTAATAGGCAACCAAGAGTCACCTTACACAACGTTAGATATATGTTTAATGTAGAATGGAGGTCGATACCTATAGGTTCGAAAGCCTAGCATGTCTAGCATACTAAGAATAGCCAATGAATGGAAAATGTAATACTATGAAAGCAACACAAAATCATCATCAAAAGGAAGTCGGATAAAAGACAATATGCAGAGAGTTGACAAATCAACATTAAAACTAAAGTTGTACTTCCTTTAACCGCGAGAACCACTGATAGAAAGGTAGGCCTTCAACAACACTAAATTCACCTTGGGGATTCTTTATTCCATGTATAAAGGAAATAATGTATCCCTTCAAGAATCCCCACTCTAAGTCCACATTTAGCATTAACTCAACAATAAGATTACTATTAAGGGAATACTACCGCATTTTATAGTGATTCTCCTCTTCCCAAATCATAATGAGAGCCTTGAATCAATGCATGCATGTGCTTGCAGAAACATAAATGGGATACAAAAAAACTAATAAAACATACCTTTGAGATATGCGGTCACATGGTGCACATGCATGCATGTCAACATAGACAAGTCACAAGAAGCTTGGAAGAATGGCAAAATAGAAACATTGTTTTGAGATACTTAAATTATATAACTAGAATGAATTCTAGTCTCGTAATGCTTTGCTACTTGGATATATGAAAGGATCGGTTGGCGTACATGTGGTTTTCACAGATTATAGAGGAGGGGAAAAAAATAACTAAAGCAGAGACACATAGCTTGAGGAATTGGGTGGAAGAAGACCCCTATTTGGGATTGATTAATAATCTAGATAGCCAGTATTTGGCAATAACCTTTACTGATCGAAAATGAGTCAATGAGAACAATATTTAATATAAACAAGCTTAATCTAATGCCTCTTAGCATGGTGACTTACAGTATTGACCAGATCACTATTGGTAAAGGTGACTCAGATAATCTTAGGCGAAAGACAAGAAATACTATAATTCATTTAAGACTCGGATTATGATACTTTAAAAATAATATTCTAAAATCCTCCTAAAATTCCTGGGTCTACATTGAGACAAGTTTCTTTACGTCATATATTGTATGCATTCAAACTGTGGAAATATACAAATAGATATGCGACTATTAAGGAGGCTAAAATTAATAAGCAGATTGAATGTAGAACGAAACTCAGGCTACACATGTTGTATGTGGAATCATAGCCAAGTGACACCATTATGAGTGTCATCGCTGCCTATACCTATGGAAACAATAACAATGTTTAATAATAGAATCCTATGAAAAGACTCAAGAACATCTGCCCAATTGACATGAAACCGATCATGAAATCAACACAAAGATATGGTGTCCAACAAGTCTACGTACCAACAAACCGTCTCTTCAAAATTTTATTAAGATTATTGATAGAAAAATTCCACAATGACTAGATCGTGTCAAAACATAGACTCATCTTTACCCATACAATTTTATACAGCGTAAGTGTCAAGTTCAACATCTCAAAGGTCACAATGTTCTATGATTTTTATTATTCTAGATGAATGTGCTCTGAAAGAAGCATAGGGTATAGATCCAATATCATACTTGATCAACGAGTTGCAATAGGGAATGGAGGAAATTCACTAGAAGGCTCATTCGCTGAAGCTAGGATTGAGGAAACAAGCCAATCCCTTCTTCCTCCTCCTTTCTCAATGACCCTCCAAAAAGAAAAATGTATACAAAATAAAAGTTGTTCGAAAATCATGCACGAGCCTCCCCTCGAGCAGCTAACTGAAGATTCCCTGCCAACTTTTTCTTTTTTTAGAAAATAACTAATTTTTAATAACTGTTTGTGGTTGTATATTGCTGCATGCAAAACCTTTCTATTTATTAGCATTAAATTTATAACCTAAAATAGTATTTTATTCATTCACTAATTTATTATCATTTATTTACTATAACATTGCATTAAAATATAATATAATATTATTATCTATTTATTTTATTTTAATATTTCATTACATTTTTAATTTATTACAATTATGATTATTAATAAATACATTTATATTTATTTTTCACAACACCTTTTTATTTAATAACTTATTCTAATTCATTAAATAACCCAAAACAACATTTATCAAAAATTTGATAAACAACAATAAAGGTCATTTCTAAATCTAGCTAACACACTAAACAAGTGTCATTATAAAATGTTCTAACCACAAGAAAAGAGTACCTGAGACATAAAATGAATCCACAAGCATTAGAAATATACATCATAAAAGGGTGAATCATGGAGGGGCACTACATCCTCCCCCACTAAGATTCAACTTACTCCTAGAAGTCACAAAGTTATAATAAAACATACACACATTAGTTCAAAAATTTGTTAAATAATACCACGTTCACCTTTCCTTTCACATAAATACAAGCAACATCAAATAATCAAGAAAACCAAATTTCAAACAATTACCTAAACCTTAACCTAGATCGAGAAGCATGACCAACTGACCA
Organism: Sequoia sempervirens; assembly: GCA_007258455.2. Taxonomy (NCBI): domain Eukaryota; kingdom Viridiplantae; phylum Streptophyta; class Pinopsida; order Cupressales; family Cupressaceae; genus Sequoia; species Sequoia sempervirens. The sequence goes on from VDFB02068451.1 coordinate 15,655, forward strand.
TAGACATCAAATGACACTAACGAGGTTACGAACCAGATACTCATCCTCTTCAAGGATGATGGCTAGGGTAGGGGACCAAATGCTATCTCTGATCAACTGTTCCATTGGGTTTAAGACACACTCAAACCTACTAATTCAGGTGGATTTGATGCCTAGTACTTGTAACCTACAACACACCAAACGGTCGTGCACACATATCCATATAAATAGTCACACTGTGAAAGGAAATCATAGCATAGCAGGGTACTCAAACTGAGTAATGTGACACTGTTCCTTTCACCCAATCACATCCGAAGACAACACTCAGTAATCAAATCAATTCGTAAACCATCCGCTACATAGCAATCAAAATGATAATCGCATAATGGCCATGATAGAATAATCACATATTGATCATAACAATGCATCTAACATCATGTAATACATCAAGCTAATTTGTTACATCAGATTGCTACACTTCCATAAAATGCAGCATAATTTTACACACAAAGCACACATTTTCTATTAAATATCCATCATTTACAGACAAGGCATTCCACTATATTCATTATTCAACACTAAATCTCATAACATATGTGACACAAGATCATGAATTTACCCCCTTTTTCAAAAGCATGAAAAAATAACTTATCATTTCATACGCACTATATTCATGATTTAACATGCATTCTTCACATACACACACAAATTCACATCATTGGGAGTCACATCACAAGGCTACACAAGGGTCCATAATGCATTCCCTGATAGAAAGAATATTGATGCATTGCACACTACACCGAGGGTCCTATTCTTTCCATCAATTTTTTGCACCATTGTACAAACACCACCAAAGGACAATTCATAGGTTATTAAGCGAGGATGAAAAAAAGGGGAAACATAATCTCATGAGTCTAAACAACTAGGAAAACATAATGGAATCATATGAAACCAGAGGGACCAGTGTTAGAACTTGGGCTCTGATACTAGGTGTAATGCCCTACCAAGGAACCCCAGAGGATGACACAACCATAGCACAATAATGGAACAATTTTTTTTTTATATAAGAAATAACAGTGAATTGTATAACTTAACATAACATATAAACTAAACTAAGTCCTCTAAGGTTCCACGACTACGTTCTAACATATCTATTAATCAAGAACTAGACTTACTTCAATAATTAATGTGTTAACATGATTCATCTAACAATCGAGTTCATTTTAAACCATCACATTAAATGATTCTACAATATGAATTTCCATAACATGTTATCTGTTCAACAACATGAAAGATCATTTATCAATAAATAACAAGTATAAATACAAATCACATTACATGAGAGTACATCATAATTGTTACATCATTACACTATTTACAATAAGGCTTCCTCAAACACAATTGGGAAGATTACATCAATACTAAATTGAATAGCACATCTGATATACAGGTCCATAGCATAAATATAAAGACTGTCTCCTTGAACTGGATCAAGAACTGGAATCCTTTACACAAGGTACAACCTCCATGCACATGAAAAAGAAACAAGGAAGACCCAATGGAGGAAAAAGCACCAACATTTCGACCATGTGAAACCCTAAGGTTCACTCCCCATGTTAGGAGATAACATAAGGTCCCACTACTAACAAACAATCAAGAATACAAAAGACTAACATGACAAAGCTATACATGACTTCAACACAACACAATAATAACATTAACATCATGCAGGACACATACATTGCTTCCAGAGGCATTCACACAACAGAAAAGGATACATAACTAGGGAATGCTAGACTGCAATAGGGAAGAGTGTCATCACATGGTCCTAGCATAGGTTACCCTGACAGTCTCTCATCAGATGCCAACCCTCATCTATGGTTATCATGGCAATCTCTCACTAGACCCCGACCCCATAGGGTGACACATGCAAAAACAACATTCCTTTCGTGAGGATAAGGAAGTTGATCTTGCCAACCAAGCGTTCTCAACCAATTCTTAGTCTAAATGAGCACTATAGGCATGGGTGAGGCATCCAATTATCTTGATTAATGTGAAATCTACCCAACCCCCTAATTCATTAATTAGGTTATCAATGAATTAAGAAACTCCCAAATGGGTTACCTTGGACACCACTTTGGGTTCTGGCCCCCATTGAGAGCCACTCCCCCTACTTGCAACTAGTAGACTCTATACAACAAGCAAGGTAAAAACCATCTTGCACACTTAACAAGTTCACATGAATCCCACACACCGATCAAGGCATAGACCATCTTGCTCACAATCACAATCACAAGAATGAGTAAATAGTGCAAGGCATAGAACCTCTTGCACACATCTCAAGCACATTCCAACCACTTCAAAATGAAACCATCATAAAACTCAACATACAAGATACTCCCCTTAAGCATCTGGAAGACTACCATTAACCACTTTACACAAAAGACTTCTACTTTGAACAATAACCACAATTACCCAAATGTCCCATAACAAAACACTTAACTTCAAACATGCAACCAAATACAATCATGAAGTACATGGTGGATTTACTATTCAACTATTAAGTAACTATAGGAGAAAGCAGCTTTCATAATCAACAAGGAAAATAATCTAATTTTCTCATCTATCAAATCTTTTAAATAATTAAATATAAATAAATCAATTTTTTTCCTATTTAATCTTCCATTTCACTTTTCTACATAAACAATTATTCCCAAGACAACAATATTACTTCTAAGGTATTCTTCTTTTCCTAATATAGAACTCATTCATCCAAAATATTTATGATCCAAGAATACCCCACCCATAACTAACATTAATAGATAAAATGAAAGATACTTGATGACGATTAACTATCTCTTGAAAATAAATTAAGGACTTAGCTCATTCATGGACATACTTATTCCACATAACTTATATAAATGAAACTTAGGGTACTTAGCATTTAGAAATTTCACAATGTTAATTTATGGTGTACCTTACCACTACATTTAGTAATACTCTATTTATTTTGCAATGATCACTAAATCAACTAACTATTAATAGGTTATATTAACCAATAGATAAATATCAGGCTATTAAAGACAAAGATATTACCATCTCAAACTCTATCTTTATCACTAATTTCCTTTATAAAATAAATCACAATTAGAAGAATATAATATTTACTTAACACAATTTCAATTTCTAACTATTCCACTAATTCCTCTAAATTCCTCTAGGAAAATAATCATAAAAAAAAAATAGTAGAATATGTACATCAAAATTCATTTAACCTCCATTTACAATTCCATCATACCACAAAAGAGGTAGAGTAGATTTGGTTCGAATCATTGACAACAAATCATTTTCATTTTGGACTTAATTATGCCATTTATATTGTAAAGTTCATCAACTCCAAGACTGCAAATGCAGTAAATAAACAAAATTGCCTACCCCAAATTGATTCACTATATTCAATACATTTATATTATGCAAAATCGCATACCAACAAGAGAAGTACTGCACAACAGTGACTAAGGCGCATCAGGGTAAGGTGCTTGATAGGGAGTACACTTTAAGATTTGTTTAAAGGGATTTAGAACTTTCAAACAAATGCAACATTAAATGTAACTAATAAAATTTATTTCCATTGAATACCAAGAATCAAATACTGAGCGTGATGAAAGCCTCTACATCGAATAACAAACATATTGAGTGCCCATCGATTATATAGCGGATTGAATTTCTAATGTAATATGCACCCAAGAGTCGCCTTACACAACGTTAGATATATGTTTAATGTAGAATGAAGGTCGCTACCTACAACTTTGAAAGCCCAACATGTCTAGCATACTAAGAATAGCCAACATTTATGGAAAACACAATACTATGAAAGAAACACAAAATCACCATCAAAAGGAAGTCGAATAAAAGACAATATGTTGAGAGTTGACAAATCAACATTAAAAGTAAGGTTGTACTTCCTTTAACTGCAGGAACCATTGACAAAAAGGCAGGCCTCCAACAACACTAAATTCACCTTGTGGATTCTTTATTCCATGTATAAAAGAAATAATGTATCCCTTCAAGAATCCCCACTCCAAGTCCACATTTAGCATTAACTTAACAATAAGATTACTATTAAGGGAATACTACTGCATTTGACAACAATTCTCCTTTTCCCGAATCATAATGAGACCCTTGAATCAATGCATGCATGTGCTTGCAGAAACATAAATAGGATACAAAAAACCTAACAAAAACATATCTCTTAGATATGCGGTCACATGGTGCGCATACATGCATGCTGACATAGACAAGTCAGAAGAAGCTTTGGCAGAATGGCGAAATAAAAACATTGTTTTGAGATACTTAAATTATATAACTAGAATGAATTATAGTCCTGTAATGATTTGCTACTTGGCTCTACGAAAGGGTCGGTTGGCACACGTGGTTTTCACAGATTATAGAGGAGGGGAAACAAATAACGGAAGTAGAGACACAGAGCTTGAGGCATTAGGTGGAAGAAGACCCCTATTTGGGATTGATCAATATTCCAGATAGCCAGTATTTGACAATTGACATTACTGATCGAAAATGAGTCAATGAGAACAATATTTAATATAAACAAGCTTAATCTAATGCCTCTTAGAATGGCGTCTTACAGTATTTACCAAATCACTATTGGTAAAGGTGACTCAGATAATCTTAGGTGAAAGACATGAAAGACTATAATTCATTTAAGACTCATATTATGATACTTTAAAAATAATATTCTAAAATCCTCCTAAAATGCTTGAGTCTGCACTGAGACAAGTTTATTTACGTCATATATTGTATGGATTCAAACTATGGAAATATATAGATAGATACGTGACTATTAAGAAGGAGGCTAAAATTAATAGGAAGATTGAATGTAGAACAAAACTCACGCTACGCATGTTGTATGTGGAATCATAGGCAAGTGGCACCATTATGAGTGTCATCGTTGCCTATACCTATGGAAACAATAACAATGTTTAATAATAGAATCCTATGAAAAGGCTCAAGAACATCTACCCAATCGACATGAAACTGATCATCAAATCAACACAAAATATGGTGTCCAACAAGTCTACGTATAAACATATTGTCACTTCAAAATTTTATTAAGATTGTTGATAGAAAAATTCCACAATGACCAGATCGTGTCAAAACATAGACTCATCTTTACCCCTATATTTTGATACAACGTAAGTGTCAAGTTCAACATTGCGAAGGTCACAATGTTCTATGATTTTTATGATTCTAGACGAATGTGCTCCGAAAGAAGCATAGGGTATAGATCCAATATCATACCTGATCAACGAGTTGCAATAGAGAATGGAGGAAATTCACTAGAAGGCTCACTCGCTGAAGCTAGGACCAAGGAAACGAGTCGATCCCTTCCTCCTCCTCCTATCCTAGTCACCCTTGAAAAAGAAAAATGTATACAAAAGAAAGTTGTTTGAAAATCATGCATGAGCCTCCCCTCAAGCAGCTAACTGAAAATTCCCTACCAAATTTTTCTTTCTTTAGAAAATAACTAATTTTTAATAACTGTTTGTGGTTGCATGTTGTTGCATGCAAAACCTTTCCATTTATTAGCATTAAATTTATAACCCGAAATAGTATTGTATTCATTCACTAATTTATTATCATTTATTTACTATAACATTGCATTATGATATATTATTATATTATTATCTATTTATTTTATTTTAATATTTCATTACACTTTTAATTTATTACAATTATGATTATTAATAAATACATTTATATTTATTTGTCACAACACCTTTTTATTTAATAATTTATTCTAATGCATTAAATAACCTAAAACAACATTTATCAAACATCTGATAAACAACAATAAAGGTCATTTCTAAATAGCTAACATACTAAACGAATGTCATTATAAAATATTCTAACCACAAGCAAAGAGTACCTGAGACATGAAACGAATCCACAAGCATTAGAAATATACATCATGAAAGGATGAATCATGGGGGGCACTATAGAACCATTCATTTGTGTCTTGTGGATTCCATCCTTTTGAATGTTTTAGAAGAATCTACCACATGCAAGTTGTGGAAGAGGATAGGTGATATTTACCAAACTAAAAGTCTAAATAATAAATTGTATCTCAAAAGATGTTTATATTATTTGAAAATGAAGGATGGTGATTGTGTTGTAGAACATTCAAATACTTTTAGTATGGTTATAAGTCAGCTTGCATCTATAGATGTTAAGATAGAAGAAGAAGATAAATGCATATCATTTTTTTGTTCTTTACCTAGATCCTAGGAAAATCTATTTTTTTCCAAAAGTGGTGGTGGTGTAGAGATAAAGATGGATAATCTCATTGCTACACTTCTTTCAAAATAAATGAGAAGAAAATCCATGAATGCAGGCTCCCAAGATGTCTTGCATGTGCAAGGAAGTTCCAAAGAAAAAGGTGGGCCTAAAGGGGACAAAAAGAGAGACAAGTCTAAAGGACATTCTAAAACCCCAGGGAAGAGTAGAGTAAATTGTTGGAATTGTGGTAAGAGAGTGCATGTGAAGGAGTGTAGAAACAAGAAAAAGAGTTCAGATACCTCCATAAAAAAATTCATCAGAAGATGATGATTTTGATGCTTTATTTATTTCAGCTAACACTATTAGTAATGATGTTTGGCTTATTGATTCAAGTTTCTTCTACCATATGACTCCTCACAAGGAGTGGTTTGCTTTATATTAAACTTATGATGGGGGGGGATTTTTCCTTGGTGATAACATCACCGAGAAGATTGTTGGTAAGGGAAAGGTAAAGTTGTGCTTCATTGATGGAAGAGTTAAAACCCTTGATGATGTTTTACATATTACAGGGCTTGTAAGAAATTTGCTTTCAATATCCAAGTTCGATGATTCTAGAATGCATGTGACATTTGACAAGTATGGTTGGAAGTTGATAAGAGGGAGTTTGGTGATTGCTAAAGGATCTCAAATAGGGACTTTGTTTAGGCTTAATGCCTCCACTTTTTGTAACTCTTCCAATGTAACTAGCATTGAAAACTTATGTATGTTGTGGCATCATAGATTGGGTTACATAAGTGAAAAGGGTCTTAAGACCATTTTGAATAAAAATTCAATTGATGGTATTTCTAATTATTCTGTTGGCAAAGATGATTTTTGTGAGAATTGTGTGTTTAGTAAATAGAATAGATCATCATTTCCTAATGTGACTAATAAATCTAAGAGATTATGACGAGGGAGCAAACCCGAGACACAGAAATAATGCACACAACTTACCAAACTTTATTATTTCAATAATGAAAATCTTACATGCAAAGGATCCCAAATCCTCGAGCTCTACAATACATGCAAGCTACAGAAGTTTTAGAAAAATTACAGAAATTACAGAAATTATAGAAAATCCCCTTTTCGCAGGATGCGAACTCTTTTCCCCAAAAAGCTACCCAAAAATCAGAAACTAGCGCATAAATAACCCCTTTTTGGTTTGGATCCAAAAACAACATTCGAGATATGAGTTTTGGCGGTTTGGCACCAAAAATTACAATTTGAAATTCAAATTTAAATTCACATTAGAAAATTAGCACATTTCTAAAATATGCACCAACTTCTGGAAGCCATAACTTTTAATCCGACCGTCAGATTTTCAATGATAATACCTTTTCAGAAAGTTCTTGAAAAGACGATGTGGCAAAATGTGGGGTTTCCGCAAATTTTCGGGCCCATCCGGAACCGTTTAGTGCCTCAAACTGGACTTGGAAGGTTTTTTAGGGAAAAAAGCAGAAACTAGAACTTGAATAACTTTCAAACCGTGAATGATCTTGACCTGATTCTTTCACCAAAGTTCTTATTTTTTTGTCCTGAACCTTCCCATAAATTTATGTCTTCCAACGCCTTCAAATTTACACCTACTAAAAAATAGCAATTGAGCAGAAAAACCAGAAAAGCAATTCTGAAAGTTGGAAACTCTAATTCGACAAAAAGGGTATCCATAAATGCAAAAACATCTACAAAAAGAAAACAACAGGAACATAAATGGAAAGCATATTTTTGGGTGATGCAAGATTTCCCTCACACCATTGGATGCTCTTGCATCAGATTATTAGAGATCATTCATTAAGATGTGTTTGGACCAGTGGATGTTGACTCTTTTGGAAAATCTCATTATTATGTTACTTTCATTGATGATGTCTCAAGATACACCTAGATTTATTTTATGCATGTAAAATCTAAAGTTTTTACTAAGTTTAAGGAAATTAAATCCTTAGTTGAGAAGAAAATGGATTATAAGATAAGGGTGTTGAAATCTGACAATGGGGATGAATATTGTTCTAGAGAATCTGATGAGTTCTATAAACATGTAGGTATT
>VDFB02068452.1:0-12859 GCA_007258455.2 Sequoia sempervirens
CATAGTGTTACAACTTGTTGTGCATTTACCTAATTACTATTACTATGAATGGTTAAAATATTGAACATATGAATGTGTTTGCAATTTTGATTAGAAATCATGTGCAGGTACTTTGTTTGATTGTATCATTTGGAAAGAAATGAATGAATGTTAAATTGATTAATGTTATTAAAATAAATATGTGGAAAGGGTGTTTAATGAATTTGATATTTCAATGATGATTTATATAATGCAAAGGATGGTATTGTGAACATCTAACTACTATTGTGAATGTGTTGAGTTGGATGCAAATGCAAGGATTAAGCCTTCGAAAGGAGGGGGAGTATCACTCAGGAGAGGGATTTGGTCTAGAAACCCTTAACAAATCCTAAATTGAACTCATACACACTCACATATAGAATGGTTAAGTCAAGTTGTAGTTTCGGATATTGGCAAGTCAATCCATAGCATTGTTTGTTCATGTGTTAGATAGGTTGTGATCTCATTTGAGAATGTTTGGATTTGTGTTAAGTGCTTGGTTGGTGAAAGCTCTTTTCTTATATATTCTTTATGTAAACGATTAAAACTATATACATATAACGTATATATGTATACATATACATGTCAATGATAAGCACATGTACATGAGTATACGAAGGTAGACGTACCTCTACATGCTCATGGGAATGAGGGTATCAGTATATAATATATATATATATATATATATATACACATAAAATGTATATGTGACTATCAATAGGTTGGAAAATATATGTGGATGATTGTATAAGTAATGTATATATGTGATATATGTGCATATACACATATATACACATATTGACATACGTGTATGTAATTGACGTAATGGAACGTCTATACATGTATATCAATACATGTAATGTACATATGTATATAAGCATATACATATAATGATGTTTTTATGTATGATAGCATGAAAATATTCCTTCAAATATTAAATGGTTTATTATTGTGCTCGATGTTAATGAATATATATACACATACACATATATATATATAGATAAGTTTATATTCTTATAATATATATATATACTTTATTAAGCACTCAAGTGAAAGTAACCATAGCGTTGATATGGTATAGCACATATATATATAAGTATTAAAGCATTGTTTAAACATGCACATATATGTATTTAAAACCTGTGTAATATGAAACTCAATGCATAAAATATAGTATGGATAAAAGCTTATGAGCAGTAGTGTGTAAACACGTGCATGATAAGTCGATATACAAGCATTTATTGAGTTGACACTTTTTCAAAGTGTTGTGAGTAAAATAAAGACCAAGTCAGAGGTTTAAACACTGGTACTAGAATAAGAATTTTTCCTCTGTAAGAGAACAACAACCAAAATAATAGGAAATGGGTTGATTTGGTGGTGCCAAATTATGAATTTGCATAAACCAAATAGAATTCTATAGCTGCAAGCTGATTTGTTGTTGATAATCATGTGCTTAAATGAACCAGTCAAACCATTGCTAGCTCAATAAGAGGTTGATCTGTTGTTTAAATGAGCTAAGTAATTTCTTAAATTGCTGCTATCTTCTCCTTGAGTGAGTTGAGTTGAATTTTGTTGCTAAGAGGTGTCAATTTGTTTAGCTAACTTGTAGGCATCCTTGTCTCATATTTTTGTATAAATAGGTGAGATATTTCCCTCATTTGGACGCCAATCATTCTTGCTTACTGCTCTTTTGATATTTGAGCTATTCATTTTATGATTTGAGAGTATTTGTGAGGTTAGAGTAAGAGAGTTATTATGAGTTACTTTTTGGGAAAATTGGAGTTTTAAGAGAAGCTTGGAAAGATAATTATGTAAGGAACGAAGTAGTGAACCAGTTTTTCAATTGGGAATAAAGTGTTTACAGGCATGTGGCCTATTCTTTTATGTTTTGTTGTTTTGTGTGAAAATCATGGAATTGCTAGTATAGGGAAATTTTTTCATTTCTTACATGAAGTAAAATAATCTATTCTCTCTTTGTCAATGTGTTTGTAAAGTATTGATTGTACATACTTTGTACTAAGGAGTGATTGCATACTTTAGTATTATATACTAGGATACGAAGTTGCTTGAATAGCTATGAAGTGTTTGATTCAATTTTCTTATGAATTTCAAACTATAGGTAGTTCATATATTCTCTTGGGAGTACTTAATTCTTACGTTGAGAATAGTTTATAATAGGGAATCTACTTAGTAGATATACTTAAATTTACAAGGGGGAATAGGTTGTTCTTGTGGTTAAAGATTAGCTCATGAAGGGATTACCTATGCATAGTGTACAAATGACCTTGAGACAAATCAAACTAGGGAAGTGTATGTGATCTAAGATGAAATTTTATATGAAACTTTGGCCAAAGTAGTGTAATTTTCCACTGGTTACGTTGTCAATTTCACTGTGTACCTTTTATGCATGATAGTCCATGATTTCCATACAAGATAGGATGTATACAATTTATAGTCATGTAGGGCACAACATTGAGTTTAGATAGGCTACAGTTATGAGGTTATAAAACCAACTCCTTTGGCGAAGGGTAGGACCATCTTGTATTGTATGGAAGATGTGAGGGGGACCACATAAGAGTCTGTGGATGGCGAAAAAGCACTTGAGTGATGCTTCTCCTCCATAGTTGGCAGCCAAGGTTTGAGGGAATCTTCTTGGATCGATGTACATCTATTTTTGATATTACTAAAAGAAGCTTTGAGAAGCTGTGTATGTTTCATTGTAATCTATCTTTGGAAGCATGTAAATATATTTATTATGAAAGAGAACAATGTTTGGAAATATTGTTGTTTTATTAATGCTTATTAAATCTCTCTTTGAAAGAAATTTTTTTATTGCATTGGGAAATGAAACTAGTTTATTCACTTGAAAGGTAAAACATAGAGAATTTATCTTTGTTGAACAATTGGCATGTTACACGTGGTATCAGAGCTACCGAGTTTAATTGTGGAACCTATGTGCTTGCTATACTTTCCATCCAAAATTATCTAATGTTTGGAAATTCTTGTGCCAGGATGGTGCATCTTAGGTTAAATACAAGAAATTCAATAATCGAAAATGAGCACTATTTGAAAGCAAAGAAGGAAAATGAGGCCATTGTTTGTACAATAGAGGGAACCAACTATAAAAATACCGTCTAGTTAAGTGATACAAAGACAATCAGTCACACTCTTTCTTGAGTTAGTCAAGTGAAGAGAAGGATGAGGGAGGAATCTAACTTCAACTACTTACCTCCAATCTCACCAACAAAGTCTGACTCTTTGCCACTTTATAGGGATATGCCCTCAGAATGTAGCATCAGTCCTACATTAATATTTAAAGACCCTAGAGTTCTTCCTCTATCAGAAGTGATTGTAATTTCCTCAAGTAATGAATCTGAAGGATATGTTCCTCGTAACTATGTCTCAGAAGATAAATCCAAAGGATACTCCCCTTTTGGGATAGATATGAGAAAATGAGAGATGAACAAAAATATTAGGGGTATACCTCATTGAGTTATGTATCTGAGAGTGAGTCTAAAGGGTACTCACCCCTTGACTATTTGAATAGTCAATCTATGTAAATGTAAAGGATATTGAGACACTTATGAATAAATAAAAGTTATATGTTTATCAAAGATTGTGTTCAAAATTATGAGAAATTTATTTTATGTGCGAATGAATGCTCATTTAATGCTTTCGATAAGTTGTGTGAACATAATAGAATCTAATAAAGATGAAACCTTCAGGTGTAACTCTTTTTCTTATGAAGGATGGTGAGAACAAGGGTATCAGGACATAATAACTCAACCATAATAACCCTGGACACAATAACCCCGCCATAATAACCCATTGACAAAATACCCCATGGACAGAATAATCTGTGGTCAAAATAACCCATGGACAAAATAACCCATGTAATTTATAATTTTTTTTTTCCTTTCTTTATATTCTTATGGGGATATTATGTCCATGGGTTATTTTGACCATGGGTTATTTTGGCTTGGGTTATTATGACCCTAGGTTATTTTGTCCTTGGGTTATTGTGACTGGGTTATTCTATCTAGGATTATTTTGGCTGGGTTATTATGTCCTGTAACCGAGAACAAGGACTAATCCTGGAGGGAGCCAAGAAGTCAGAAAAGGTCCTGAGAGTGTTGAAGCCAAATTCAATCAAATACTAGCTATTACTCATGAGACCAATGCAAGGTTGGGAAATCTTGAGCAAGAAGGGAGAAAGATAGAGTAGAACAGGAGGTTCAAATAATGAAGAAGTCCCTATCAATGAAAATGAGGAAGAGAATTCTCATGATCATACTCATACCCATGAACATGAGGATGAGAATTTGTACTCTCAATTTGAAGGATCTAGTAGGAAGCGTTTTGCAACCGAACTTTCTAGGGACATGAGAAAAATATCCCCACCTAAATTTGAAGGGAGTACTAACAAGGAAGAAGTTGAGGCTTGGCTAATACAAATGGAAAAATATTTTTGAGATAAGGAACTACTTGGAAGTTACCAAGGCTATTTGGGGAGCCTATCAGTTAGTAGGAAAAGCCTCTAATTGGTGGATGAACAAGAAAATGGAACTTGGAATAAGTTATTTAAAATTGACTTGGGATGAGTTTGTGGATATATTCTGGAAAAGGTGGTTACTCCAACTTTTTTTTTACCAAAAACTTACAGATTTCCAAAATCTCAAGCAAGGGGACATGTCAGTCAATGAGTGCTGGGAAAATTTTACTCATCTATTGAGGTACATTCCTATGTACCAAAAAGATGAGTGTTTCCGTATTAAGAAATTTAACATGGGGCTTAATGGATAGATAGGTGGAGAAGTGGATGTGCATGGGCCATCTACCATGGACCTAGTCTATGAAAAGGCTGTGAAGCAGGAGCAAAAGCTCAAGGCCATCTCCATCTATAGGGAGAATAGAAATCGTCAGAATTTTAGAAGAACTCAAAGTAACCAAACTCCAAAAAAGAATAATGAAGCCCAATATTTTTAGAAGCAAGGAGATAGGGGATCTCATGGAAATTGGAACAAATCAAGGAAGGATTGAAGGGGAAATAATAATAACAATAATTCCCAACAACACTGGAAGAAATGCTAATATATTTAACGGGTCCATGGGAAGGAAAGGACCAACATCTGGATGTTTTACTTGTGGTGGAAATCATTATGCTACTTACTATCCCAATAAATCTTTAGGGACACAACCACATGGAAATCCTCTTCCACCCTAGCAGGTTGATTTTCAACAAAAGATCCATGCTGCTTTGGATAATCATCAAGCAGAGTATCAAATTACTCCAGTGGAAAATCCAAGTATTTTATTTGGTATTTAACCATTTCTATACTTATTATTACTGGAGCAACTAAATTTTTTATTTCATCTAGAATAGAAAATCAAATATCTAAGAAAGTTGGTTACATGGAAAAATATTAGGATATTGAATATGCAAATCAAATAAGAGCAATGGTGGAACAATACTTATTCGAAGCTAAGGTTGAACTTCCTAGTTTCTCTACTGAGGTGAACCTATATGTAGCTCCCTTAGGATCATATGATGTTATCCTAGGAATGAACTGGCTTTGGAAGCATGGAAGCATAGAGCCAAAGTAGATTATCACGCCAAAATTGTAGAATGCTTAGATGATCTAGGAAACTATGTCACATCTCAAACTTGGATACTGCTTGATTTTACTTTAAGTGGAACTGGAACATGAATAAATGTGTGTGGTAGAATAAATGTTGTGAAGTTTGAATAAGGAAATGGGTGAATGTTTATTTTTATTTGAAAGATGAAATGCAATGGATGATATTTTATTTCAATTAAATGAAATGTGATGATTATTATGATGTAATATAGAGAATGATATGTATTTCTTTGATTTATATTTTTGGACACTAATCTATTAATGGGTGCCTGAGTTTATATGAGATGTAGGTTTGTTGAAGACCAAGAGTGTGATTGAGGCAGAGGAGGTTAGGCACCTGGCAGGGTTAAGTTGGAACAGATTCTCTCGCACGCACACACCACTTGGTAATCATTTTTAATTGCATTTAGGAGGTTATTTAATTAATTGTTTATATTTTTTTACTTTGCAATGTTTATTTAAAATTAATTAAGTGGTAAATTAAATGCATCGAAATAAAATAATTAGTTTAGTATATTTTTAGTTGATATTTTATTTGAAGATTAAGATGTTATTTATTTTATAAAATTGAGGATAATGTGTGCATAGGAATCCTTGGTGCTCGACCGCCATGACACTACTTTGTATTATGCAAAGTTGAGACCAAGAGTGGGTCCAGGTGCCTTTTCCACCCAACCACGAAGCATAATACTTCCCCAGATTTCTTCCTAGCTCAAAGAAAACTCCGACCCTGCACGAGGAGCCTAACAACTTGGAACAGAGAAGCAGGAGGGAACTCTCGATGCAAGCCTAATTCCTATATGCAATCTTAATCTAGAATGACATATCTCTTGCATGTAGGATGTGGTAGAGACTAATATCAGTAATTTCTAGGCTTTTAAATTCCATCTATTTCATTGGTGCATATGCTTGGCCAAGCAATAAAAGTAAATAAAATATGATAGTTTTGAAAAGGAAAACCATCGTCTCTAGAAATCCACACTCGACATCCTGTCCTGGAAGTGGTTTCATATAGCATTAATAAATGATCCCTTGAATCTCATAGTTTGATTAAATCATCAAGCATGTTTGACACAAAGGTTTGTAATTTAACCTTAAAGTTCGTTACAAGAGTTTTCATGTTTGATTATATTGAAAATCCATCATTAAAATAAATAATCCAAAGGAAATCAAGATGTATATATTAGACTCAGCAACTCAAACCATTTAGTTTACCTACATTCCATATGGAAACAACAATTATATGCTCTTAAATGTATTTTCATTGCATGGTAGATTCATTTTCCAAATCTAAATAAAAAGAAATACAGAGTTATATTTTACATTCTAATTTCTAAAACAGATTTAAACAAATATTCCATGGGAGTTTGAATCTTGCTTATTCACATTATATGTATGTATATATATATATATTCTTATATATATACACACACATTTATACTCATTCAAAATAATATGCATTAATTTTAAAGTAAAATCTCATAAATATATTCATATCATTAAAAGTAAAATCCTAGAAATATATTCATATCATTAAACTCAGAATTATATTGTAATTTTCAGAATACCAAGAGTATATAATCACACTCACATACTCACACACACATACACACACACGTATTGCAGATTTAAGACTTCAAAGGGAAGAAAACCACATACATATGTTGTTTCTAGCGTCAGCTAAATTAGGGAGATCGCATGTTTATACAACACAAAGGTTGTGATGAGGTCAACGACATAGTCATATTGGTTTTTATCAACATTTGAAAATTCAATAACAAAAGAACACCACACGTTTTGGAGTGAGGCGACTGATGGCAAGGAATTTTAAAAGCTTAAATATTGAAAAGCTTAAAGCTCAAGTCCGATTTTCTTGGCAAGGAGAGAGGGCGCGACTGCTCCCCTCATGGGCGCAACCCCTATGGGGAGGGCAGCGCCCTCTCCATAGCCCTCCATAAAAGGCAACTATAGGCTACGTTGAAATTTATATATATATTTTTATTAAATTCAAACAATTTAATACTTGAAAACAACAATTTTTCTCGTCAATCTTTGGTTTAAAAAAAATACAGTGCAGAGAGATATATATGTTTATATATTTATATATATGTGTATATGCTCTGATATATCTATATCTATATCTATATATATATATATATATATATATATATATATATATATATATATGGTACACCAACCTTACAAACTAGGTGATGTTGCAAGGGACACCTAGGGAAGTCAAGTTGCATCAAATTTTGTAGTGCAATTACATAGGGCCAAGAAGAAAGGATGCAAGCTCTATGCAGTAAAGATGGAAAAGATTGAGGAATACGAGGAATTTATTTCTCAAGTCAGCCAAGAGGTAGAGAAAGGTGAAATGATGGAAATTGGAGAAACAAATATCCTATCCTTCAAAATTTTGTAGATGTATTTCCAGAGGAGTTACCTAGATTACCACCCAAAAGGATATTTAATTTCTCCATTGACCTTGTGTGAAGTTTGAAACCTATTTAAGGCGATAAGGGCGTGGTTCGGTGGTCAAGTCGCTTGGTTGTTGTGACGGCCACCAGGGTTCAAACCTTTGCTGGGCCAAAGTGCTCGCAGGCCTTGTGCCTTCGCTGGGCCTTTGTGCTCGCGGGTTTGGTTGTTTCTTGTGGTTTGTTGTATCCGGTTCATAGCTCCGGTCAAAAAAAGTGTTTACCCCTAATAATATGGGTGCATTGCACCTTTAAAAAAAAAAAGTTTGAAACCTATTTGCAAAGTGCCTTATCAGATGACAACAATAGATTTAATGGAGCTTAAGGCACAACTAGAAGAGTTGATATCCAAAGGATTGATAAGACCCAACATTTCACCCTGGGGAGCACCAATGATCTTTGTAAAGAAGAAGGATGGCACATTGTGCTTGTAAATAGATTATTGGATGCTTAATAAAGCTATGATAAAGAAAAAGTATCCATTGCCACACACATTGATCTCTCTTTGATCAAATGTGGGAAGCGGTTGTATTTTTCAAAAATTGATCTTGATCAGGATATCACCAGTTAAGGATCAAAGATGAAGATATTTTCAAAACTACTTTTAGGACCAAATATGGGCATTATTAGTTTATAGTCCTACCATTCAGACTTACTAATGCACCTACAACATTCCTGAACCTAATGAACAACATATTTAGGGATTGTCTACATAAGTTTGTCTTGGTTTTCTTGGATGACATTCTAATTCATTTCAAGAGTGAGGAGGACCATTGCAAGCATTTAGAGATAGTTCTTCAGCGGTTAAGAGAACATCAGTTATACGAGAAACTTTCTAAACTTGTGTATGTTCTTTCAAAATAAAGTGCAGTACTTAGGTCATGTGATCTCGGCTAAGGGAATTTTAGTAGATCTAGCCAAGATCAAGGTAGTGATATGTTGACCGATACCTAAGAATGTACCCAAGGTCAGAGTTTTACAGGTTTAGTTGGATATCATCGGAAGTTTGTAGCAAAATTTTACAGCATAGCCTTTCCTATTACTTCATTATAGAGGAAGGGGAAAAAGTTTGAGTGCACAAAAAAATTCCAAGAAGCATTTGACTTACTCAAGGAGAAGTTGATGACTGCTCCAATTTTGAAGATACCAAGTCCTGAAGGAAGCTTCACTGTCGTCATAGATGCATCAAGTGAAGGCTTAGGAGGAGTCTTGATGCAAGAAGGGCAAGTTATATCTTATGAATCAAGAAAGTTGAAGCCCTATGAGAAAAATTATGCATCACATGATTTAGAGCTAGCAGTAGTTGTTCATACATTGTAGATGTGGAGGCACTATTTGTTAGGAAAGCCTTTTGAGTTAAAAACCAATCACCACAGTTTGAATTATCTATTCACACAACCTAATCTAAATGCATGACAAAGAATATGGTTGGAGTTAATATTAGATTATGACTTCAATATCAACTACATAAAAGGGAAGGAAAATTGGGTTGTTGATGCCTTGAGTCGTAGACGACATATTGCCTCAATTGTCACAATTTAAACCAACTTTAAAAGTCAAGTGTTGCAAAAATGCAAGGACAATGAGTACTATGAGCAAGTTAAGCAGACACTCATGGAAGATCTGCAAGATGCAAGGTATGAGGGATATTACTTTGCACCTAATGGATTGCTAAGGTTTAAAGGAAGAATATATATGCCTAACTCCGAAGAGTTACAAAATCTTGTGTGGAAAGAAGTTCACGAAGCACCATACTCTAGACATCCTAGAGTGACAAAAATGTTGGCTAATGTAAAGCCATTATATTTTTGGAAAGGGATGAAGGGAGATGCTACAATATTTGTGGCTAAATGACTTGAATGCAAAAGAGTGAAGGCTAAAAATAATCACCCTGCGAGACTATTGTATCCACATGATTTTCTCGAAAGTAAGTAGCAAATCATTAGTATGGACTTTGTGCAAGGATTACCCATGTCAAAGAATAAGCACAATTCCATTCTTGTGGTAGTGGACAAGCTTACAAAGGTAGTGCATTTCATACTTGAGAATTTGATGGGTGGAGCTTCTATTATAGCTCACAAAATTCATTCAAGAAGTGTTTAGGTTGCCTGGTATTCCTCAAAAAATTCTCGAATAGGGATGCACATGTGACTTCTAGGTTTTGGAAAACCTTATTTTCTGCACTTGGAACTCAACTAAATATAAGTTTAGCATATCATCGGGAAACAAATGGTCAAATGGAAAGAGTAAACCAAGTATTAGAAGACCTATTGTGAATGTATTGCATGGATCAACAATACAAGTGGGAAGATTATTTGCCTTTGGTGGTATTTTCTTACAATAATTCCTACCATTTTGCAATTAAGATGGCTCCTTTTGAAGCATTGTATGGAAAAAAGTGTCTAACCCCTATAATTTGGGATAAAATTGAGGATAGGGTGAGTCTTGAGCCTAAAATGCTGTCAGAAATGGAGGAAAAAGTTAAGGTTATTAAGCAAAGACTAGCTGAATCCAATGATAGGCAGAAATGCTATGTTGATTCTAAATGGGTACCTAGGAACTTTGTAGTAGGAGAGAAGGTGTTGTTAAGGGTAAAACCTCATAAAAGTGCTATCAAGTTTGGAAAGTCATCCAAACTAACCTTGCACTATGTAGGTCCTTTTGAGGTCCTTTAGGAAGTAAATCCTATTGCTTATCAAATTGCGTTGCCACTAGCTCTTGCTTGAATGTATAACATCTTTCACGTCTCTTACCTAAAAAAGTATATACCAGGTGATAATCATATAATTGATTGGAATTCTTTACAGGTACATGACCTCAGAGTGGTAACCATCGAGCCTCTCAGGGTCCTTAGAATGTGTAAGCTTCACTTGCGTAATAGGGAGGTTTTGTAGTGCAAAGTCCAATGCGACCGGTATGCAGAAGATTCTGCCACTTGGGAAGACTATGCATAAATTGAGCAGAATTTTCCACGTATTACATGATTTTCTTAATGTTTGAAAACAATATTGTGTTTCTTTTGATTATTCTATGTTGCTACATAAAATCATCGGGGACGATGATTTAGAAGGGGGGGATATGTTACACCCCATTGTGCATTTACCTAATTATTATTACTATGAATGGTTAAAATATTGGATATATGAATGTGTTTGCAATTTTGATTAGAAACCATGTGCATGTACTTTGTTTGATTGTATGATTTGGAAAGAAATGAATGAATGCTAAGTAATTGATTAATGTTATATTGAAATAAATATGTGGAAAGGGTGTTTAATGAATTTGATATTTCAATAATGATTTATATAATGAAAATGATAGTATTGTGAACATCTAAATATTATTGTGAATGTGTTGAGTTGGATGCAAATGCAAGGATCAAGCCTCTAGAAGGAGGGGAAGTATCACTCAGGAGAGGGATTTGGTTTGGAAACCCTTAACAAAGCCTAAACTGAACTCACACACAATCACATATAGAATGGTTAAGTCAAGTCGTAGTTTTGGATATTGGTAAGTCAATCCATAACATTGTTTGTTCATGTGTTAGATAGGTTGTGATCTCATTTGAGAATGTTTGGATTTGTATTAAGTGCTTGGTTGGTGAAAGCTCTTTTCTTATATATTCTTTATGTAATTGATTAAAAATATATACATAGAACGTGTATATATGTATACATATACATGTCGATGATAAGCCCATGTACATGAGTATATGAAGGTAGAAATACCTCCACATGCTCATGGAAATGAGGGTATTAGATGGACAAATATGCACACACAAACACACACACACACACATATATATGGATATATATGTCAAATGTATATGTGACTATTGATAGGTTGGAAAATATAAGTGGATGATTGTATAAGTAATGTATATATATGATATATGCATATATACACATATATACGCATGCATTGACATACGTGTATGTAATCAAAGTAATGGAATGTCAATACACATATAATAATACATGTATGTATTTATACATATAATGATGTTTTTGTGCATGATAGCATGAAAATATGCATTCAAATATTAAATGGTATATTATTGTGATTGATGTTAATGTATATATATATATATATATATACACACACATACACACACACACACTTACACTTTAAACCAACTTTAAAAGTCAAGTGTTGCAAAAATGCAAGGACAATGAGTACTATGAGCAAGTTAAGCAGAGACTCATGGATGATCCACAAGATGAAAGGTACGAGGGATATTACTTTTCACCTAATGGATTGCTAAGGTTTAAAGGAAGAATATATATGCCTAAATCTGATGAGTTACATAATCTTGTGTGGAAAGAAGTTCACGAAGCACCATACTCTAGACATCCTAGAGTGACAAAAATGTTGGCTAATGTAAAGCCATTCTATTTTTGGAAAGGGATGAAGGGAGATGCTACAATATTTGTGGCTAAATGACTTGAATTCCAAAGAGTGAAGGCTGAAAATAATCACCTTGCGAGACTATTGTATCCACATGATTTTCTTGAAAGTAAGTAGCAAGTCATTAGTATGGACTTTTTCCAAGGATTACCCATGTCAAGGAATAAGCACAATGCCATTCTTGTGGAAAATCTTACAAAGGTAGTGCATTTCATACCTAGGAATTTGACTGGTGGAGCTTCTATTATAGCTCGCAAAATTTATTCAAGAAGTGTATAGGTTGCATGGTATTCCTCAGAAAATTCTCGAATAGGGATG
>VDFB02068452.1:22199-49284 GCA_007258455.2 Sequoia sempervirens
AGACTTGATGCACAACCTTCCAACAACAACTTACTAGCGTACTTTTCCAATTCACATCAATTCTTCACTATAGCCTCTTACTCAAGATAGCACTATACTCTCACAAAATAACACTAGCTCTCATGAAACGTAGCTCTCAAAATATTTGTAGTAGAATAGATTTATAGAAAAGTGCGTCCAAATGAGCGAACTAGCCTCTCTATTTATATGGAAAATTGAGACATTGTAGCCTATAGAAAAGGCATGCCAGTTGACACCTTTCTTCATGCAGGTCGACTCACTTCATTTAGCTAAAAGGTGGCAAAAATCTAAATGAAAACTCAACATAATATACTACAAATCAACCCTTTTAATTGACAACAGCTAAAGACTTATTCAAATGTGCACATGCCCAACCGATGACATTCGACTTGCAACTAGAATAGAATTCTACAAAAAATAGAGCTTTCATAATTTGGAGCCATGTTGCAACCACTAATTCCTAGCTTTTTGGTGCAGTTTCTCTCTTTGAAATTGTAAGACCCCGCCTCGTAGGTACTTGATACCACCCTAATTTGTTATATGCTTTTCTTGAATCAATGCTTAGATACAATGCAGATGATAAATAAGGTGATCTCTGGGCAATATTCTTACATTTCATTTTGACATTATGTTGAAGGTGGAATGCACTTGTATACTATAGAATACAAATTAAAATTTTAAATGGATTATTTTGTAGTTAAGGCTTAGAATATTGATTTAACAAATTTAGGTGATATACAATTGTTACTTATGATCATGTTGGTAATGTGTAGGAAGGTAACGTTGTTAGCATGAGGAGGGAGAACCATCGAGAGAAAATCAAAAGACTTCTTTTTGAGGATATAAAATTGACCCAATTTGGGGCCTAGAAATAGGTAGAGTTAATGTATTCGAAGACTAAGGTTGTGAGGGTTGTATAGAATGGCTAATTTATTTTTGGGGTTGTGAGGGTATTTATTTATGTGTCATGTGATATGTAAGTTGGGGTTAAGGTTAAAAACCATTATCCAAGTTTGAATTTCGGATGGGTCCTTAAATGGGCCTTTAAATAGGGTTGTTGGTCAATTTCTTGGGTTGGGATGCATAAATAAACCCCCTAGGGTCTAAACCATGATGGTAGGGGTCAAGTGGGCATGCAATAGGGCCCCAAGGACATGATTTGACTCTTGAAAAGTCTTCATAATGAGGAGTGACGAATTTTGAGTAAAAGATGGGGTGAAAAGATTGAGGAGTTGTCCAAGTGCATGTACCCCTCTTAAAGAAGGAAAAGACCCTCATTGATGTGGGAGGTACACTCACACCTCCCCATCCAAGGGTTACAATTTGTGAGATTTATTTATATTGGGGGAGGAAGAAGGAGGGTGGTGTTACCCACTTCTCCTCTTGGAGAACTTGAGTGGAGATAGAAGAAAGAATGTGAAAAGGAGAGGAATCCGCCTCTTGGAGAGATAGTGATCAAGATGTCTTGGCTTGGAGAGGAAGATGGATAAAGGAGCTCAATCCTTTCACCTAACAAAAAAGAGATAAGATCTTCCTTTTTTTTTTTCCACCCTTGGTTATTGGTTGTATAATGGTAACATATTGTATGGGTCATGATTGAAGATAGAAAGTAGAGAACTTAGATGCATGGGATTTGTGATATATTAGTTTTATTTCTTTGTAAAATTGAGTAAAGAATCCATTTACCACCATGGAGCTACAAAATTACTTGCTTGGGGGTATGGCTAGAGTCCACGAGGCTCCATGATGCCATTATAGTAGGGTGGAGAGAAAGCCTTAATTAGTTGTGCATGTCCCTCGTTGTATTCCTTTAAATCTACTTGTAATATAGACATCTGGTATTGTTTTGATGTAACATGAAAGAGAATGGAAAAGAGCAAGCCTAAAATTCCTTTGCATGTAGATTCATTGCTTACTGTGTTTACATAATACTGGTAATGCTGTTGTTTTAAAAGATGGGTTGCATATCTATCCAATGAAAGGATGAAAAAAAAAAGACTTAGTTAATGTGTTATCCTACTGGTTGTAATATGGAATAAATAGTATTCTTTAAAAAAAAGAAAGAAAGGAAAGAGCTAGGTTTACTTCATTGCATGTCAATTGCTTCATGTTGGAGTAACAATTGAATCATGATAAATAAAATAAAATAAAAATAAAAATGTACCTTCTTATGAATGAGGAAGTTGAATTCCTTTATGGATCTGTCCTTAAATGTAAAAGAAAACAATACTATATTTAGACTTCCAACTCTGTGTTCATGCAAGACCAAAGGACAGATAAAATAGACTTTGGTGTAATATTATCATATGAGAAGATTAGCTGCTGCAGGAATGGTTAAGTTCAGATAAAACTTTGTTTATAGTCATCACTGAAATAAATGGGTCTTTAATGAGTTTATTTTTGCTTATTGCTTGTTATGGAAGCATTTGAACATAAGTTAACTTACATTATCTTTCTTCAATGATGTACTATCATAGGTTCCAATCCTTGAAAAAAAATAACCTGCTTCACCCACCTTAATACCCTATTTGATGCTCAAACCAACATTGTTGTATATATGTTTTTATATAAATATTTTCAGATACAACTAATGAAATACGATTTTAGAAGGAAATGACTAAGTATGCTATGGAAACTTAGCTACAGACCTAGTTGAACAGACAGGGGACAAAATAAAAAGAGAACTAAAGTCATTCATAATAATTATCTAGCGCATGATCCCTTGCTGTTGGTATTACCAAGCCAATCGATGGTGACGCCCTTATCTCCATCTAGAGTGCACCCAAAGTTAGTGAGCATACAAGAAAAAGTATGAAGAATGGTTGTCTTCAGATGTTAGCTCACTTGGTAGTAAAGAGTAAATAAGTAGAAAAGTTAAAAAGAAAGAGAAAGGAATGAAGAGATTTTTTTAGGGAAAATTTTATTTTAAATCTCAATCTGGACGGTTGATGGGAAGCCAACAATGCCAACTCGATTAGGTTTTATGTATCATAAAACCTAGCATGAAGTGTTGCTCCAAACTAGACTGTAAATGTCGCCCCCATAAATTCATACCTATCCTTATGGTTGTACGCGCTAGTTGGGTAGAGAAATCGGAAAGCCACGACCTCAGGTGGTTGGAAAAGTAATTATGACACTAACATAATAAAAATCTATTTAAATTACCCCAGTAGATTACTGTAAGATTTAAACTAAATTTTAGGATGGTATTTGTAGTATCGACAACATTATTGTAAGTGGTCAAATCTCAAGCATGGTATTTATGGTGATGTCTAAATCCAGAGATTAGATCAATTAATTGTTGATGCACAACCTTCCCAAGGTAGATAGGTAAGGAACCACCCAAAGTCTACAAATTAATTCAAGCTATACAAGTGTAAACGACTTGCTTGCATATATATAACATTGCTTCGTTATTAACCAGAATAGAGGATGACATGTTGATCGGATTGTAGTATCGGTAGCATGCCAAAAACGGAGTAGGTATGTTGTCAGTCAAATTATTCCATTTATCTGAACAAGCGTGGTGCAAAAGCAATTGCATTGTGCTTGCAAAGTGGGAGGTTGGGGCGATGATTAAATTGCCAGTACAATGTGTTCTCAGCTAATTACCAATGTTCACCAGTTCTTCCAATTAAATTTGACCAACTGCATCCAAGATTTATTGTTCAATTATAATAAATGTTTTGGTCATAACTCGCGGCAACCAATGTGACTTATCACCGTCAATAATGTTCACGAGGACGTCTTGCAGTTTTAGAGTGATGGTGCTGAGTAGACTGTTGATGTAATTTGTGCTTGGGTAAGTCTTGTCATCCAATAGTTTCAAGTTTATAATTTGACTAGGATTAGAGTATGTCTGGGCGTTTTACTTGGGCCACGTTTATTTAGGTTGGCCATAGTTTCAGAAAAATTCAAGTTGTATAAAAATGCACTACCCTCGTTCCTTTCTTTTCATCGTAGCCATAATTGCTTAGTCATGTTATTCTTATTCTCCTTATTGTCTCTTGTTGTAACGCAATAAGTGTTTTATAAGAAAAAAAAAAAACCAGCTTTTACTGTTATGTTTTTATTGTCTCTTGTTGTAACGTAGTAAGTGTTTTATAAGGAAAAAAAAACCAGCTTTTACCGTTACGTTTTTTTTAGCGTAGAATCGTTAGTATCTAAACTGCACTTTTAACTCGATCACAACTCATAAATATGTGTTGCCCCGATTCATATAATTGGTTGGGTGGCTAACTCACTCTAAAACCAAGCCACGGTAAATTCTTTAAATTCTTTCTGTATGATTACTAAGGTTGGAATTTAAAAATGAGGTAAGCCATAATCCTAAAAAGCTTTACACATTAAAATATACCTCTTGAAATATAATAAAAAGTTCTCAAGTCTTAAGGAAAGAAAAGGGGAATCGTGGGATTCTTAAAAGACTTAGACTTCTATTTATCCCTTTTAATATGATATTCTTAAAGTATAAAAAAAAGGAAATAACTATATAGCTTTTTTCTTTTTGAGTATATTTATAATGTATTTTAGTTATTTTTATATTTTTATATATTTTACTTATTTTTTTTTTTTAAGTATCAATTTTTTTAAAAGATATAAATTGGGATAATTTAAGGGTATCATAAATAAAATAATTATTCATCGATAAATTTTATTTAGGTTAAATAAATTAAAATTTGAGATTACATTTGTATCACAATTGTTTTAATGTTAATTAGAACATTTAACTTATTATTTCATTATCAATATAGCGATAATATTATTAGGGTTAGTAACAATAATATCATCACTCAATGGATATTTAATCTCATAATGGCTTAATAATACTTACATTTTAGTGTGGAGCATGTCATTAAGGTGAGGTTTGGCACCGTTAGTCCATAGCAATTATTCGAAAGGTGTCACAAACATTCAAAATTGCATTAGTAGTCTTTATGCATTGATATCTAGCTCAAACCATAATCTCATCAACAATATCATTATCGTGTGGATAGTTTTAAGTTCTACAAATAATAAAGATATTAATATTGATATTACCATTAATAAAGTAAATAATCATATTAATGAATAATAATAGTGTGGGTGATTATAATGTTAATAATAATAAATGATAATATATCATCTAAGAGAACCTTGGTATCAATAACAACAACCTCATCATTATTAAATGGAAATAATAAAGTTCTTAGATATTAAACACTAGTATGACCCTAAGGTTCTAAAAGAATCATTGATTAATATGTAACAATTAATTTAATGGTTACATTAAGATGAATTTAATTATTAGGTAAATGGAATCAATAGTATCCATTCTAGTCCAACCTTAAATGAGGAGTGGATTACTACCTTATGTTGATATAAGTGCTAGTATTCATGTTATACATGAAATTGTAATCTTTGATAATATTAGTTTCCATCGAAACTGATAAGAGGATTAACCTTGTATCAGGTATGAATATTAGGGTCAAGTTTTATAACCATCTAGATCCCTTCACTAACTTGTTCGTATGGAGGAATTATTTCAAAGTCATGCCTTTGATAGGAGGTTTTGTGTCTCCCTTAGTTGACCAATAAATCTTAGTTCAATCAAAATAATATGTTAGAGATAATATAGTTGCTTTTTTTTACCCAGTGTAAATATTGGGCATTACATTTAACTAATGCATTATATAAAAAAAAAATGTTGCATTTTCTAGTGAAAATTTTAGGCATGACAGAAATAGTCTTCTATTTACAAGCAAAACTCATACTATGTCGACTTGGTCATAGTTTCATTGAGCAACAGAGGAAAGATGAGTTGCTCCTCATTAATAGTGTGTAAATGGTGCTTTGACTTAGCACATGATTTTCTATTTACTTTTCCTATTATCATGCCTTCAAAATACTTTATGGAGCAAACTGGAATATTTCATTGCTTTTCCTTTAGGATATAAGCGTTATGAGTTGGGAGTATTTTGATGCTATAAAAATAGTGATGCATTTCAATAGTATTGACTATAGTTCACTTCTCCAAATCAACCTTTAATATTGCACATTACTTGCATATAGATCAACCTTTAGTGTTTTGCATAACATATATACAAATTGGCCTCAATGCTTTTGCATTCAATTGTCGCACTATATCTATTCCATGCACTACTTGTTATCAAGTTCCCCTTTGTGCATTGGTTACCCTCTTTTTGTCTTTCTACAATGCTTAACATATCTTATATATATACTTCCTCTTAAAATGCAACACCCTATCTCACTTCAAAATACTCATACTATATAAATGATATGTATTATATATATATATATATCTCACATAACGTATATGGTTATACATATGATTATATTCACATAACTATTTGATACATCAATTGTCATTTGATATACATAACCATATGTTCATCAACACATATATAAATATATAATATAGTTTATACATATATTGATATATCAACATTCATGCATACACTTTATATATACCAATGCATACAATGTATTGTGAATGGTACATAAAGGTATTCTTTCTTTCATGTAGACATGCACATTTACATTCATATAATAATCATATTGACTCTATATATATATACATTCCTCTATGTACATGTATATGTACGTATACATATATTGATATATCCATATGGACATTTTCGTTTGTCACACATATGTATGTATTGAGACATGTATACATATGTATATATGTATATATCTTTTATATATACATTTGATTGCACAATCAAGCACATACACAATTACTATCTTATTGATAGGAACATACATGTGATGCATGTATACATATTCACATACATGTTGTATTGCCCGTTTGATAACACCATGCTCATAAGCAACTCGTTCATAAGCATGTATAGGTACGTATACCTAAGTACTCTCATGCACATGTTCCTCCTTGTGTATGGTCTATTGTCGACATGCATTTGCATACACATATATATACATTCAATGTATATTCAACTCATCAATCAAGAACAGTAATATAAGGAGGAACTCATAAGCTCCAAACATATAAACATCATCCAAGAATGCACTCAACAGTAATCAAGACCCTACCCTTACTAATACAATAACATCATACTTAAGGATGACTTACCAATTCCAATACTATGACTTGACTGAACCATTCTATTATGAGTGTGTGTGTGAGATCAGATATGTTTCATTTAGGGTTATCCAACCAATCACTTCTCCTGAGTGATACTTCCCCTCCACCTAGAGGATTGAGAACTTGTCCCTGCAACTAGCTTAGCACATTTGCAATGGAAGTTAGATGTTCATAATAAATCCATATGCATCATAAAACTTTAGAATATTCATAAAGCAATACATCATCAATGTAAACATAATTACTCTTCCAAGGAAATAATACCTTAATACCTATTTTAGTATTCCATTTATTTTACAAACATATAAAAAACATGATTGCATTTACCATCCTATTTACTCGTGAAGGTAAAAATAAATCAGTGACAACAAAATGGGGTATGACATCTTTTTAGTCTCTCTTTTGATCTTGATTTTTGATCAGTGTCATCAATATGTCTATAAATGCAATCATCCTCTCCTTCATTTACCATCTCAGATCACACATGAAAACTATACTCGTATTTTGCAAGTGCTTTTGTGCTATTGTGCTAAATACAAATATGAGAGCAAAGAATATTCATACCATTTCTCCCAAGGTGAAATAAAGGAGAGCAATGGAGCTACACATAGGGTAAATTGTGCTTGTTTCAATCATTGCATGTTTTCATTTTATTTTGAATCAATTTACTTTGCTTGCTTTATTATTGTGACTCTTGTTTGATTGTGATTTTTGTTATTTCATGCTTATGTTTCAATTTTGAAATCATTTTGTTTTATGTCATACAACACTATTTCATGAATTAAATGCTATTGATTATAAATATATTCCAAGGAATTATTAAAACAACACTATTTCATGAATTAAATGCTATAAGAAGAGAGTGGAAGTCTCACAACACCATTTTTTGTCACCACAATTCCTATAAACAAAGTAAAGGTATTTATCAACTTTCCTTCATAATTTTTGGTATACTAAGATTAAATTGAGGAAATATACTAGACATAAAAAAGATTAGGGATTTGGAAATTCTAGTGCAACCCTAATTAATTCTCAATATTCCACACCTTTCAAAATTAAATTCAAATACTTAGGCTACGAGCATTTATTGGGTTTGTCTAGTACTGTCTTAAAAATTGGTGTCACAAAATTGGGTCATGTAAATTTACAATACTTTTGGGAGATAATTGGAGATAAAACATGTCTCCCATCATGCAAATATTGATCAAGAGTGGACTATTGCAAGCAATTGCATTCCTTATGTTGGTGCAATGTGTGGACTTGGATTTAGAGTGTATAAACTATTATCATCCACAAACTTGTGAGGTAAGAACTAGTGATAATAGGTTGGTGGTTAGATTGAATGACGATACCTTTAACACTTGTCTTCAACTACCCCAAAGAAATGGCTTCATTTCCATTGATTATATGGTAGCTTTCCAACATTATACTAAGAAGAAGAGCTAATGCAAGAACATGATTGATCACCAATGGTTTAAAATTATTAAGAAAGGTAAATCCAAATTGCCTAAAAATTTGCATCGATCTCATTTCATAAATGGAATTTTAGGCATTATTATCCTCCTTGACAAGTTAAAAGGAAATGAAAATGCACATGATTTTGAGGAATGGATGTATTTGTTCATCATTTTGATAATTACTGGGCAATAGTTCATTTAAATGGGTACTTTAATTAGTAACCAAATTCATGTGGGAATCACCCACTTCTAGCTACACAGGGCTTTTTATATGTCATCCTACCTTTTCTATGTCATTTTCTCCACAAGGCTTTGGCTAAGACTTCGCCTGATCGGTGTGCTTGATGAATCTATCCATATCTATGATTATTACACTCAATTGTAGTTGGAAATAGGTTACAAGAGCATTAGGAGGGTAAACAATGCCTTTACCATGAGAGTGGTGAGGGAAATTCAAGGGGACATAGGCTTGAGAATAACTCTTGAAGCTGCTCAATTGATCAAGAATTATGGTAGTTATTTCATTCAATTTCAAATATTTACCTACATAAGAGTAGATGGATTTATGGGTTACCTAGGTATAAACTGCCAAAATATGTTGATGATAAGTTTGTTCTTATTGAGATATATAGACATGTGGTTGAAGTGAACAAGAAATTCCATGAAAGAAAATAATTAGGAATCCCTTTTCCTATTAGCTTATCACATTATCAATGTAAATCTATGTTTGATGCTTTGAATATTGAAAAGGACCTAGTTAAATTCACTATGTAATTAGATGAAAGAAGGTTTCCATTTGATAACTAGAACTTTGTCAAAGATAATCTACAACTAGGTGTAGGTTTTTATCACATTCCATAGTTGGAAGACTATTGGGTGGATTTCATAGATGAATATGAAGTAAGGAGATGAGGATGGATGATGTTGTCTTTGAGGCAAATTGTAACTTTCAAATTAAATTGAGATATCCAAGGTATTGAAGATGATGAATCTAACTTATTAGATCCCATCTTCACACATCACATACGAAACCAACCCATCTTACCAATAGATTGGAGTATGAAGGAAATAGAAACCATTGAGGCTAATTTTGTTATAATGCTTAAGAAAATAAAGGAATGGGTAATGAAAAATAAGTCTAAAAGAAAAATTGTGCTCATCAACAAGATAAAGCCCCGTGTTGGAAGGTGTAGGAGATGAAGCTATTCAAGTATCTCTTCACCATCTCAAGAAAGTAACTCTTCTTATCTTGGTCATGATTCTCCTATTCCCAATGTCTCTAAGAATCAATCCACACAAGCTAAATAGAATCCATCTTATTCACCTAAGGTTAAGATTCCCAATTCTCTCAAGATATCTCTTCAATTGTCTTCTTTGAGAACTAGTAATGTACCCTCATCTTCACCTGTCTCATGGAAATCTCTAACCAAGAAAATAAAAGTGGTTGAATCAAGTCTTCCTAATAAGGATATAGTGTCTTAGTTACTCCAAAGAACACCGTAGGTTAATACACCCAAAACCACATCTCGATTATTGAAAAATTCCTCTTCGAGAAATATGTATGTTGAGGTTTCTCACCCCTCTACTCAAAAAGAGGCTAGTCAAATGATTACAAGTATTTAAATATCACTATAATTGATTTGGGACCTTCCACCAAGATGGATATGTCCATAATCTTTGAGTGTCTACTACCATGTTCATAAAGTGGAAAAAAAGATAAAAAAACTAAAGATCAGCTAAAGCAACAAGTTAATGCTTTAACAAATTATTTAAGATCCCTTTTTGATTTCTCTACTCAACCCACTAGCCAAATTAAAGTGGATTTTAATCCTATTTCTGCTAGTGGAAAATAAATGATTGATAAAATACAGGGTTACAAGTCTTATGGAAAAGGTTTAAAGGATTGGATCAAGGATAGTTTGGTAAGAGGAATAAAATTCATCATAGAAATGAAGGTTTGTGAAGATATTGAGACATTAAAGAAGGAGATTCACAATGAAATATTTGTCACCAAACATGAAGAGCCTATCTAGTTGAAGACTAATAGCGACCTCAAGGAAATGCTTGATGTGGGACCAGATAAATTAGTAACTTCAAACAAATTTTATCGAGCATTGATGATGGTTGATGTTTTATGTGGAAGAAGAGTATTGAGTGAAAGCTCTCATTTTGAAGAAAAATATGCTAGAACAAAAATAAACTACTCAAGGAGTGTAATCGGATGAGAAATAAAATTCAAAAGGATCTTTCAAAAATAGGTGTCTAGCTCGAAAAAGAAGATGCTACTCAAGATGAAGATGTATAAATACTAAAGAGAAAATTTAAGGAAACAATAAAAAATCTCTTTGATAGACAATCTTTTAATGTGTACAACATGAGAAGATTGGGCGACATTGACTTCACTTTGTCTCGATTTATTGGACATGCAACAACCTTTTCTACTAAAGTGGATTTGGCACGAGGAAACAAGGCCTTGTGGAAATTAAGAACTAAAAATGTAAGTGTTCCTCAACATAGTGATATGCCTCCCGTAATCAAAGCTTTTTATGCCTATACAACCAAAATTGTTGCTCAAATTGCCATATAATCACAAGAAGAGGATGTTGATAGCATGCCAGCTCAATACTTCCTTGTGATTATGGGCTATATTTTATAACATTATGTCTTGAGAAGTTTGTGAGATTAATTTCTTCTTTTCAATTATTTTCAAGAAGTATTTATGCTTATGATTGTATATATAAACTATGATACTACCAAAGAAATCTCTCAAGGAAAATTTTAAGAAGGAAATAAATAGAAGATAATTAAAACTTGAAGGTTGAACATCTATGAGCCTACAATTTTGAATCGATGTATGTATTAAATTTATTATAATTTGTATGTTGTGATTAATTTCATTGATTGTTACATTTCTATGCAGGTGTAAGAATTATCTCTGGCACTTGATCTGTTCAGGTTCAAAATTATCTTTGGTTAATAAGTTAGTTATATTTTGTGGAATGTAATTAGTCTTTGCATTAGATGTTTGTTCACAAATGGAGTTTTACTCAATAAGTTTTAGTGATAACATTTTGCAAATATTTATAATTCTAGTTTTGACCTTTCTTGCTTTCTAGTTAAAAGCATAGCCATGATTAAAGTCTTAAAATTCAAAAAAGAATATATTTTCTTATCAGAAAAGGGAGTTGCAACTTATAAAACTTAGATGGAAATTATCTCATATTGAAATAATTTACCCAACTATTGGTTATTGATAGTCTTAGTATTTGGGTGATAATGGGGAAGTTAAAATTTTCAATAGTGAATAATTTGTTAACTAACAAATTTTTGGTGACTCAGGAATCAAAGAAGAAGATAGTTAACATAATAATGGTGGTTTCCTTATATATCTAGTTTCTACTTCATGAACAATTATTATTTTACCACACAATAATGATATTCATGTTCCACAACATAATCTTAACTAGATACAAGTTGAACAAAAATATATTATATCTCAATTGAATACTTTGGCATGGAGGTCCTAAAGAAGAGGTGAAGAGTATCATTAGGTAAATCAAGTACTGGAGGAAGAAGAAGAGTTGGGAGAAGATATTAGAAGGCTTTGTCCTAGCCAACAATTATACAATGTCAAAGGAATAATTAAAATTCCTAGAATTGATATTGTAAGGAATCAAGGTTAGTAGTGTCGAGGCAACTAAGATATGGATTTGTTTTGTATCATGATAGATTATAGAAGGTACAAGAGAGGTGAATGTAGCAGAGGTTTAGTGGATTTTATCTTTGAAGCTTTATAAGAAGAATGTTTTCAAACTCACCCCCATCAATGAGAAGGGTCAAGTCTAGGAGTAGACCTTCTTCTCCACCAAAGAACATAAATCACTATCAAACCTATCAAGCACTCGTGTTACATGATACTATTGTTCCTTTGATGATTAATTTCACTAATATCATGGCACATCAACAACTAGTACCATGGGGGTGACTATAGGACCTTTAAATTAGGAAATCAATTACATGATTTTCCTAAAGGCTATAGAAAGAATATACCCAAGTTCAAGGGAGATGGAAAAATCTCTATAGATGAGCATATTAATGCTTTTGTTGATGTGTGTGGAGTATTGGGAGTTCAACATGAAGATATGGTTGTCAAGTTATTTGTAGAATCTCTTACAGAAGTTGCTGTTGAATAGTTTAATCATTTACCAAATGGTTTTGTTAACTCTTGGAATGCAATTAGGAGAAAATTTGAAGATAGGTTTAAGAGTGCAAAAGATGAACATTCCTTATTGGCATAGTTGATGTAATTGAAGAAATAAGTTCACAATCCTATAAGAGAATTGGTGGAAAAGTTTAAAAAGCTTGTGAATAAAATAGATGTTATACAAAGGCCCACTCCTGAAAAATAGAACTACTTATTTATTAATGCACAACCCCCATATATCAGCTTCCATTTGAGAAGAGCACAATTTGTTGATTTGGTTGCAACACAAAGTATGGAAGTTGAATTGTAAGATGATTTCATTACTGCTAAAAAATGGAAAAGGGAACTTCATACAAGTAATCCCCAAGCCTCTACTTCCTTTAATCCCATAATACAAAGATTAGCAAATGATATCATTGCATTAAAGAGAAAAATATTGAAGAATTCACAACCATTGTAGTAACCATACCAAGATATATCCAAAAAGGGGTATGTAAAACTTGGAAATAGGACATCACCCCTGCCTCCTTCACAACAAAGGCTTGGTAAAGAGGTGCCACCTAGTGGGAGCAAAGGTAATATGTATAACTTTTGATGAGCCTAGACATTAGTTAGTTTTCTTATTTTTTTATAAGTTCACATAAATTACCAAGACATTTATCCTATACATGTTCATACACTATGCTATCTTTTATACTCACTATGCAACCTTGAACCTACTTTAAAGTATATGGAAATATAATTTTGATGTGATGGTTAATGCATAATTTATGTGTGGATATGTATGAAATGTAATTGATATCTATGCTTATCTATGGTTGTTATTATTGTGTGCATGTTTTGTGAACTAACACATGTAGCTAAAGGAGGTGGACTATAGTCCGCAACAATTACGAGGTGCAACCCGTAGCCAAAGGATTTCCTAAACAAAAAAATAGGGGAGGTTCCAAAATAAATGGAGCACAACAACTACAACATGGAGGAACTTAATGAAGATGGTTGTGCATCATTATGATGTCCAATAAAGACATTGGAGGAGAAGAACCCTGTTAAAATTGGGATTCTAACATAATTGATTTAAGCATTCAATGCTTTAGTTCTAATACAATTGAGTTATAATCCTATTAGGACTCTTCTTCCTTTTCAATTGCAATTTAGATTACTAAATTATTATCATGCTTTGATATATATGGAGTGGTGATTAATGGTTTCAATTTAGAGTCCCATTTTAATATACTTCCCCGTGCCTATATGTATAGCTCGGTGGTTGAGGTAGGAGTTAGTCAATTAATTAGTTTTGTTCTAGAGCAAATATAGTTGCTAGATAATTTTTAGTTAATTATTTTTTATTATAGGAAAAGTAGGTTTTGTTTATAGGATAATTTTTAGTTAGTTGTTATTCCTTATGTAGACAGTGTTATTGTTCAATGATGGTTTTCAATGAATAAGATGTCTTAGTAGAATCTTATGTGATCTTTTGGAGTTGTACAATGAATGGTTTGAGTTATCATGATTATGTTGATCTAAGAAGTTAGATTTGGTTTAGATTAGTGAAGACAACCAGTTGAGAAAGGGCCTCTCAAGGAAACCGTCCTTCACTCCATTTCCTATTATTTTATTTCTATTTTAGTAGTTATTTCATAAATGCAAGTTAGGTTAATTAGATTCTTTGTGTTATAGTCATCAATAAATTCATCAATGATTCTTGTTTCACAATTACACTGTAACTGCTTGAGTTTTTCATACTCCATAGTGTAGTATAGGTTTAGTTATCATTTCAGTTAATTTCCAACATTCGGTTCTTGACAGTAATTAGTTACAGTCTTATACTGTAGGTACTTGTAGCAATAGTGTTAGTTTTACTTTCTTTACTATTTTACAGTTTTACGATTTCTCAACAAATGTAAGATTTGTATTATGATGAATTAGGTAATTTTAAGTCTTTGAAAGCACATACAATGCCAACACCGTCACAAGCTTACTAGCCCTAGTTGATAATTCAATGAAGGTCTTTCCAAAGGTTTAAGTGGACCATTCAGTTAGGTTTTCCCTCTGAATTACGTGATTGCCACTAAGTTTACTAGACATTAGTAGGGACTCTACATTTTTGGCATTGTTTCTAGGGATGGTGCTACTTTCAAAGATTAGTTTATGTTATTTCAAAGCTTTCTTAGCTTATAATTTTCTTTCAGTATTAGGATAATCAAGTTTTATCTTTTTAAATACCAGATTTTTCACTAAAATTGTGTAGTTGTTGCTATACAAAGTCACACCTATTGTATGTGAAGGTAGATAGATGATTTAGGAAGCAACAAGCTAGAGTAGATATTGGTAACTACATTGATCAGAGTGAGGGTACTACTAAAGAAGATTCTTCCCTTTCACTAACATATACTACAAACATAGAGGGAACCTTCCAAATAATGGTTGGTGTAGCAGTGGATGATTCACTAGAACATGTGACTTTTGAATATCCAATTTCCAACCAAGAAAGGGATACTGTGCTGAAGAATATACCTCCTTCAATATTACCAGTCTTCTATGGTTTGGTATCTGAAGATCCAGACACATTCTTGTTCAAGTTTGATGTCCTATGGAGGAGCTATGACTATACAACTAATCCTCATAGGCTCAAGCTATTTACTACAAATTTGAATGATGTTTCTAGGAGATGGTTTATGGGATTAGGTAGAGATGTTGTTCCATATTGGAGTACCATGAAAAAAATATTATTGGATAAATACCAAGACTATTGCAGAGGAGTTGACAAAAGAAGAGATGATATTTTTAGAATGACTCAGAAAGAGGATAAACCATTGGAGGATTATGTTGAAAGGTTCCAATTCTTCTTGAAGAAAAACCATAGAATAGACTCTCAGAAGAGTCCTTGAAGCTTATGTTCTTAAGAGGAGTCAATGATGATTACATGGATTCCCTTGATCTTATTGGGGAAAGAAATGTGTCTCAATTATCCTTTGAAGATATCTATAAGGTTTGTAGAAATTACTCAAGGACCTTTACTAGGAGGTCAAGGGGGGAAAGAACATCTACCATTGGAAAAAACATCTAATGGGGTTTCAAAAGTGGAGTTAAGTAACCTACTTTCCAACATGAAGGAAGATATCATAAGTTATCTAGCTACTCATTTAGATACTCTACATATAAAGAAGAAGCACGAGGAGGTTGAAGTGATGCTTACTAAATACTGCCCCAATTGCAGACAAAGGAAAGCAAACTACAAATGAAAAAGGGTGGAAAGTATTATAAAAGATAAAACAGAGAAACCAAATTTTCAACCACTGGAAGGTGAAGATGGAAAACTATTTTAAATTACACAAATAAGGCCATGGGAACCAAGAGATGGTATACCACAAGACTCTCTAAATTTCAATACATTTTTTCCAATTGGTAATCATAATTTCTTTGGTTGGAATTATCATCCCTGGCCAAATAACCAAAACCAATGGAAAAACCCTCAACAATGTCAAAACCCTCAACAAAATTAGAACCAGTAACAACCAAATGTATGGCCACAAAAAAATTTCCAAGGTGCCAATTATAACCCTCAATGGCTAGTGCAACAAAATTAGTGACAACCACAATGGTAAAAGGGCCAACAATGGCAACACCAAAATGTGAATTACCAACAACCTTTTCTACCTTCTTAGCCACAACAATAGACCATCATGCCCAATCCATCAAACCCAACATATTAGCCACTAAGAACACCATAATTACCTACCCAACCTACACCTAACCCCAATAACAAGCCTTTCCAATAGGTGTATACTAACGAGGCTATACAATATCCCACTTATGGGGTAAAGGTGAGTGATGTCCACCTCAAGTTAGGGAAAACACTAGCTAGACCTTCATCCCTTCAAATCACTAAGATGATGGATGAGGAATCCAAAACTAAAGCTTTAGACAATTCACCTCTGGAGCTTAGGTTGAATTAGGTGAACCAGACCACTTCAAGTCCAGAGCCTCCTTTCCTTGAGCGTTTAGCCATTCAAAAACATCATACCCAAGCTGAGATAGACCTACTGGGTTAGCTTAAGGATGTCAGTATCAAAATCCCCCTTAGTCAAGCTATCAAGGATATCCCAATCTATACCAAGACAATTGTTATGAGACTTTTTCCCCATGGAAGAAAAAGAAAAAGAAAATAGAATAAAAGTAAATAAGTAAATAAAATAAGAACTAATGTAATAGTTCTAGAAAGAAAATGCAATAAAATAATAATTAGAGTTTTCACGGGATGTAATTATTATTTGTAAAAGGGTGTGTCGGTTGGAACTACCCTTTGTGTTGTATAAAACCCGTGAAAACTAAATTATTGAGGCATGAAAAAAAGAGAGGAAAATAAAGTTGAGCACATTGCGGGAATAGGGTTTCAAGGTTAGCAGGCTGTGAGTAGGACGGAGAAGGGGCACTCCTACAGTGGGTGTCCAACCTGGGGTACAAGTGCGTGCACTCAGGACGGTCCTGGCCAGGGCATGGTTTTGTGGCACGAGTGTTGAGCATTGTTCCGGTGGAACCAGCACTCGTGTAGAGCAGCCAAGTCTGCTTTCCTCCCAGACTACTCACAGACGGAAGAGGCTGAACCAAGGACCATTCCAGCAATAGTTGGGGATTTCTCCTGCACATTTCAAAGATAAGTATTAATGCCTGATAAAGTATTTGAGCAATAAAGTTAATTTAAATATTTGAGTTTATTGAATTAATAATTTATTTATGGCATGATTGAATATATTTGAATGCAATTGTTTATTAATTTATTCAATTAGTTTAAAACTATTGAATTGGGAATTAAATATTAGATTAAAATTTGTGCATAGAATTTTTTTGGAATTAATTTGTGGAAATCAATTTAAATCATTGCATTTTTATATTTGGGAATTAGTTTCATTTCATTTGGTTTTGTCTTAAGAAATCAGGAGAAAGAGGAAGGAACCTCAGATAGTTCATGTCCTAGGGAACCTTGCTGATATTATGCTAGGGAATATAATTGTCCCTAAATACAC
Organism: Sequoia sempervirens; assembly: GCA_007258455.2. Lineage (NCBI taxonomy): Eukaryota > Viridiplantae > Streptophyta > Pinopsida > Cupressales > Cupressaceae > Sequoia > Sequoia sempervirens. The sequence continues at coordinate 40,017 of VDFB02068452.1, forward strand.
AAACCCTAGAAGTCTAGTAGTGGATGTTAAGATAAATGACACTCTTATTTTTAACACCTTGATTGACTTAGGGGTAGCAATTAATGTCATCTCTAAAGAGACAATGAAACTACTTTAGCTAGCTAACCCTAGACCTACACCAATTGTTTTATTGCTAGCAGATAGATCAACAGTGAAACCTATGGGGATCATTGAGGACCTAGTGATTGCATTAGATTCATGGGAGTATCCCATAGATTTTATAGTCTTGCAACCAAAGGTCAGCCTTGCAAGATACCCACTTATTGTAGGTATATTGTGGTTAGCTACAAATGATGCATTCATAGTTTGTAGGTTTGGGAACATGATAATATCAAATGGGACTATGACCAAGAAATTAGTTCTCTATCCACCAGCCCAACCTCATGAAAATATAGAGTAGACTATATAGCCTACCTTGGATGAAGAAGACCACTATTCTCTGCAAACTCTCATGATAATAGAATGCAACCCCTTGTTAGCAACCTAAGATGAGGATGGCTTAATTGACCATATCATACAAAATAACTGGGATAGGGACCCAAAACAATAAGATTGTCTATCATGTCTATAGGATCCACTACAAAACATTATACTTGCAAATTCATTAGAAGAAGTATCCCAAATGTTCCATTCTCTTTTTCCACAACAATATGTCCCCAACATTAGTGGAATTGATATCTCATTTGTACAATCATAATCCAAAACATGGGAAATCATGCCAGGTAAAATGTTGAACATCAACAATGGATTAATTGAAGAACAATAGAATTCCTTGAACACTGTGCTGTAGGCACACACAACAACCTTTGCATGGGACTAACATGATATGAAAGGGATTGATCCCGAACTTTGTGTGCATAGGATTTACATAAATGATGGTTTCAATCTAATTAGACAACCCAAAGGAGAATGAACCCTTCCTTAAGAGAAATAGTTAAGAATGAACTACAAAAACTACTTGATGCAGGCTTCATTTATCTCATTTCTAATAGTCAATGGGTGTCATCATTAGTCATTGTTCCTAAGAAAGGAGGAAAATGGAGGGTATGTGTGGAATATAGGGAGCTGAACACAACCATTAGAAAATATCACCTACCCTACCTTTCATTGACCAAGTGCTTGATTTCTTAGCAGGGAAAAGTACTCCTTCATAGATGGATTTAGTGGCTACAACCAGATAAAGATAGCTCCTAAGGACCAAGATAAGACTACATTTACATGCCCTTGAGGTATCTATGCCTATTATATTCTTCCCTTTAGACTATGTAATACTCCAACCACTTTCTAGAGGGCAGTGCTAAGTATCTTTTGAAACTATGCTCATGATTCCATGGAAATATACATGGATAACTTCACTACCTATGGAGACACCTATGAAGATGCACTTAGAAATAGAAAGGTTTTGAAAAGGTGTGTTGGAACTATAAAAATTGATATTTTCATATGATTGATTTTACTCATAATCCTCCAAGTGAGCCCTACCTTTGATGCATTTCCCTCTCTTCGTGCATATTTCCTCCATATTTTGCCTCATTTCGCCTTCGAGTCTGTTGGGTCTTGCATATTTTCATTCTTGTCCATGTTGGCATAGGTATCCATATGTCTCCTCGATTTGTGTATGTTTCAATATTTCTTGTTGTAGGTTATCGTCAAGACATGTCTCTTGTGTTGGCGATGGCGGAGGCTTCTATCGGTATTTGTCTTGGCGGTCAGGCTAACGTCTCGCCGAATTCTTGATGTCTTGGTGACGGGATTTAATGTGGTCTTTTATCGGCAGAGGGTTCTACTTCCGGCACAATGTCACAGCGAGTCTCTATTGTTATGCCGGCCCAATGGAGCCTTATCAGCATGTGTTTTGGCTATCGGGTTGAGGTTTCCCCCATCTTCTTTTGTCTTACTGACCGGTGCCTAAGTTGTCATTTCGGTGAGAGTTTAATTCTTCGGCGAGGGGTTATGGCGAGGAGGTATGTGTTCTAGCGACTTTTCAAGTGGAGGATGGTGTATCGCTATAAGTTATTGCTATTGGTGTAAGGTCGTGGCGAGTGACCTTCGGTCTCGCTGACCTTACACGTTGATTTACTTTGATATACACATCGTTATAAGGTTGGCGGTGTCTTGGCGAGCGTGTGGTCCCGGGGTGACTTTTGGCATAACATGGAACTATGTACAAGGGGTTTCCCCGATTGCGATGAGCTATAGCGAAAAGCATAAAAATGGGTGGCCTTTGTCGGTATGAAAATATTTGTGTCCTGGCGGAGCTATGTGAGGATTGGTTGTCGGCGAGAGAATCCTTGTGTTACACCGACACAAGGCTATATATGAATCTTCGGCCTAACATTGTAATCTCGATATATGGTCTCTCCGAGAGCAGTATGCTATAGCGATACACAGGATTGGCGTTCTTCGGCAAGAGAGGCAAAGGGTTACAGCGACATAACAAAATGTATAAGGTTTGCTTTTGGTATAACTAATGACTTTCTATGTAGTATCTCATTGATTGTGGTTGGCTATACCGAAACAAAAGAAAAGCATGGGGCTACTCTCAGACTTCGATGTAACATGTGGGATGTTACTGCGACTTGAAAGTAAATAGTATCTTCGGTGTAGCCCAATGAATCTGTATAACGTTTCACCAACCCGAACAGGCTATAGCGATATGCGGATGGAACAAAAGGCTACTACATGGCTTCAGTATTATCAACTGGATGCTACGGCGAATGTGAAAACATTACTCAAGCAGGACAATAAACGTTTGAATTGCCTTTGGCATAAGTTGCGATATGTCCCGCCGACTACTTTCTGGTAAAAACAGAATTACAAACCACTGTGGCCGACATAAATTCGAATTAATAACCATTGCAAGCCGACATATTTTGGAGCCCGATTTTCATGCTGAGGTTGACATAATGTTTTATTTTTGATATTTTCTCAAGCTAGTGTGTATATAAGCATGATGTAGTTATTAATTGATACCACCAGGAGAGATTAGATTTTTCGATACACTGCAAGGAGATACATTAGAATAAAATTATCAGACCAGAGGCTATTGTTGCATGATTTTCACAATGGAGGTATTTATGAGATTCAGTTGATGTTGCTGCATTTTTTTGGTGTCAATTATCTGTTGAATTAAATGAAAATACTGCTAAGTTGTCTCCATGATTGATTTTTCTGGTTATTTAAGCTGACATAACAAGTTTATGTTCAATTTATCAATACACACTTGCTGTATTCGTGTGATTGATCAATTGGTTCTTTCAAGTAAAGATTAAATCCTTTTATTGATCACAATAATCAAAGAGATTTCATTGTGGATTATTGAAGTAGAACTCAGTAGTCATATTGTTGCAAGTTTATACAAGTTGTAAACACATAAATGCCAGAGAATTTGTGTTTTCTCAGAATGTGCTCTTCATCTTGATCTCATTTGACTCCGCCTACCCAACAAGGAACTAGTCTCTGTGATTTCACTATTTGAATCTATTCAGTTTCTTTATATTATTAATTAAGCATCCTAGGAATTAGATCAGAAGGTAGCTATTGAGTTTGATTTGTTCACTGTTATCTGCCATTGTGGACAAAGCATATTAAAAGGATAATCATAAGATAAGTCTACACTATTTAGAAAGGTACACCCACCTAGGTTTGCAACACCTAAAGAGTAGAAGGTTGAGTTCTCTTAACCTTGTCTGTTACCCTAAAACGTATCAAGAGATTGGCAGCCTCTTGAGGCATTCAGCCCGTTCTGAGAGCTAAATAAATTGGTGACTCACTGGGAAAAATAGGTATCAGATTTAATCATAGAGTCAAATACAAGTACGACTACCAGGAATTAGAAGTATCTAACTTTTTTCTCATTTTGATAAAAGTGAGTGGTGACTCTGACATAATTTTTGCAGCTGTTCATCATGAATGGAAGAAGATCTCAGTACAGAGGAGGTCATACTAGAGCTCCTGCTGCCAGCAGTAAGTTGACACATAAAGATGACATAGCTGATAAGGGAAAAGCAATAAATGAAGATATGTGCATGACAGATAAAGATAAAACATTTAGTGCACATCTTGAGACTTATGATCATTATGACACATGGAGAGATAATTCAGGTACAGATCCCTGTACCCCTGAAGAGAAAGTAAATCCATTTTACAATCCTCAGGAAATGGCTGAGCTTGAAGCTAAGAAGTAGGCTGAGTTTGAAGCTAGACTTGAACCTGAATGACTCAGAATTCAGCATGAATATGATCAGAAGATGAAGAGTAGCCAAAATATCGTTGCTGATTATGAGCTTCTAGATGAAGCAAAAGCACTGTTGGAACAGAAAGAGAAGAGAATAAGGGAGCTAGAGGCTAAATTACAGAAAGCCCAAATTATTGATCAAACAGCTGGTGGTTCAAAATATGTTCCACCTCACAAGCAAGGTGATCATGGTGCAGGGTCGTCCAATCAACAAAATTCTCCTCACTATCAGATAGGGAAGCACTACAAGCAACCAAATCAGCCACCTCATATTCCCAAATAGCATGCGAATGTGCATCCCCCTCCTGGTCAACATCACATCCCTCAACATAATGCACATCCTTTACATCAGTATCAATATCCACCTATCCCTCCCCCTCACCAATACACAGCGATGGTCAGGTAGTTTGATTTGGCAGGTCTTAATCCATGCCCTTACCCTATGGCTAGTAGCTGGAGAGGTATGATTCCCAAGTTTACAGGGAGTAATGCAATCACTGCTAAAGAGCATTTGAGGAATTTCAATGTGGCCATTCAAGACATAGGTATGTCATATGAAGATTTGCACATGAGGATGTTTATGATGTCACTTATTGAAGATGCTAGGGATTGGTTTAACAACTTGCCAACATATTCAATTAATTCCCTCCAAAAATTTCAAGACAAATTCTTAGAACAATATGGGAATCAAAATGCTCCAGATGCAGCTCTTCATGAATTGGTAAGGATTCAAAAAAATCAGAATGATTCAATTTATGATTTCAACTACAAATTCAACAAGTTGCATACTAAAGTCCCTCCCGAATCAAGGTTGACAGACTCTGCTGCATTAAGTATTTATTTAAGTGCATTTGATCCCAAAACAGGGTATGAACTGAGAAATAGATTTCCAAGAGACTTGGCTGAAGCACAAAAAGTTGCATTGACAATTGAAAATAACAGGAAGGTTGCTAGTGTAACTAATAAAAGAGACAACCTGAGGCCTCCCCAACAAAATAATTATCAGTACAGACAAGAGAACACATACAAAAATGAAAACAAAAATGAAAGACCAAGGTTGCATGATATGCCTTACAATACAAACTGGAAAGATGGGAAACCTATGGCAGCTAGGCCCAGAAATAAAGAAACTCCAGATCCATTGTGCAAGAAAGGGACTTACATGGTGAGTAATAGTTACTTTTGTGAAGTTTGTAATTAGCCACATTCTCCAGACTATTGTGTTGTAGCTCAGAAGATGCAAGAGGAGGGAATGTTGATAGAAAATGATGGAGAAGACCACAAGGTATATTTGACTTCAAATATTCTTCACCATGTTGAGGAAAGAAACTCATCTTTAGAGGATGAAGGTTATGAATATGATGTTTCAAATCAGAAATATAATGTTCATATGGCTGAACAACAGATCTTTTATGATTCTGATGAAGATTACACAGAGCCACATTCTGTTGAGGTGCTTGATTAGTGTAGTGTTAGAAGACTAACTAAAGATGAAATTGAAAGGATTACTATTGCTGCGGTTGAGAAAGCTAGAAGTCAATACTAGTTGAGAAATAGGAAAGTAAATGAGCAAGATGGGGTTCCTGGGGGAATTTTTATAAAAGACCAAAAGGCAACACAAGAAACTGTAAAGAAGCCAGAAAACAAGCAACATGATAAAATTGAAAAGAAGTCTAACCAAGAATAGAAAGTTGCAGAATTACACAAGGAACTGCAAAGGTCTGATCAACCTAGTAAAATAGAAAAAGAGGAAAGCAAAGGAGAAGCACTAGAACAGAGGAAGAATGTCAAGATGGAGGGTTCTTCTTTTGATTTCACCCAGGCGTTATCCCAAGTAAAAATGTTTGTTCCATTACTTGAATTGATGAAAATTAAGGAGTACAGAGATAGTGTTGTTAAATTGATTACAAATGGAGATGAAAAGCATATGAATTATGAAGAAGTCAATAGGCAGGAAAAGATAAATAATTTAGAGGTCTATCTAGGTGATGTTTTAACAACCTCCCCACAAGTGGATCCCTTCTTTACGACATTGCTAATAAATAACAAGTTGCTAAGGAATTGTATGATAGATTCTGGTGCTGCTATAAACATTATGCCAGTAGGAGTAATGAAACAGCTTGGCATGTGGGTTGATACATGTGAAGGGAAGTGTTATGCTATGGATAATCGACCTGTTCCTGTAGTTGGTATTATAAAAGAAGTTGAGGTCAAATTGGCTACATATCCGCAGGCAACATATAATATAGACATAACAGCTATTGATACTCCTCAATTCGGGATGCTTTTGTCAAGATAGTGGACTGCAGCTGTAGGTGGGAATGTTCAATTTGATTTATCTTATGCTACTATACCAGTGAATGGTCAGGAGATCAAGTTATACAGAGAGCCAAGAATGAACCAAATTTTTGAAAGTGTGCCACAAGATCAGATCAATTGTTTCTGTGATGTTGACTTGGGGAGTTTTAAGATTGAACCAGCTCAGCCAAAATTAATGAATAGTGACCCAATTGAGAAACATGTTGCACTTGATTGCAATGGTGTCTGGAAGATGTATTTTGATGGAGCCTACAGCCAAGAAGGTAATGGAGCTAGGATTGTATTTATTTTTCCTAGAGGTATTACTTTTAAATACTCTTTCCTATTAGCATTCGAATGTACAAACAATGTGGCAGAATATGAAGCTTTACTGACAGGTTTGAATATAGCTGTGAAACACAAGATTAAGTTGCTGGCTATTTTGGGTGATTCTGAGTTGGTTGTTTCACAAGTTAAATCAAAATATGCAGCAAAGCACAAAAGATTAAAACAATATAGGAATGTTGTATGGGACACAATTGAATTATTTGATGCTTTTTCAATTGAGTGGATTGATAGGACAAAAAACATAATGGATGATTTTTTAGCAAATGTAGCACTGAAAAGAGATGATATCACACTGGCTGGTGTATCACAGATTGAGTTCAAGACAAGGCCTGCTATTCCTAATAACATTTATAGCTGACAAGTTTTCAATGATGATGATGATCTTTTGAAATTTCTTCATTGCGTGGATCAATATGAAGCTCAGGAGATTGATTTCAATGCTTTTGTCGAAGAAGTAGATGGAAAACAAACTATGCTTGGCAAGGAGATCTTACAGTTCAAAACAAATAAATTTCCCAAGGGTCTAGTGGCATTGGAAAAGGTATATGATGGAAATGATAGATCTTTAATGAAGCAAACACCAGTCAGAAAGGAAGATGTTGAAGAAATCAACTTAGGGACTGACATAGCACCAAGGAAGGTTTACATTGGAAAGAAGATCAGCCCTGCAATTAGAAGAATGCTAATAGAATTGTTGAGAAAGTACAAACATGTTTTTGCTTGGTCATATGAAGATTTGAAAGCATACAGGGAAGATTTATTTCAGCATGAAATACCACTGAAGCCAGACGCCAAGCCTTTTAGGCAGAAGCAAAGACCAATAAATCCAGTATTGGAGCCTAAGATGCAGGAGGAATTAACTAAGCTCAGGGAGGGAGGAATCATTAAACCAATTAGACATTCAACTTGGGTTTCAAATCTAGTTCCTATAAGAAAGAAGAATGGTGACATCAAATTGTGTGTTGACTTTAGAAATCTGAACATGGCATCTCTTAAGGATAATTATCCTCTACCAAATATGGAAGCAATACTGCATAAAGTGACAGGGTGTGAGTTATTGTCTATTATGGATGGATTTTCTGGATACAATCAGGTCAAATTCAAGGAATCTGAGCAATACAAGACAACATTCACTACTCCTTGGGGAACATATGTATACATAAGAATGCCATTTGGTCTCGCTAATGCTAGAGCGACTTTCCAAAGAGCCATGGATGTTGCATTTGCTGATTTGATTAACATTATCATGGTGGTGTATCAAGATGACTTGACTGCTTACTCAAGGAAGGCTGAAGATCATGTGCAACATCTTGAAAAGGTATTTATCAAAGCTCTTGAATATGGTATTAGTTTAAATCAAAAGAAGTGTCATTTTGCAGTTATAGAGGGTAAACTCTTGGATCATATTGTTTCAAAAGAAGGAATTAAAATAGATCCTGAGAGAGTTGAAGCTATTGATAAAATCCCTATTCCTAAAACTGTCAAGGCAATACAATCGTTCTTTGGTCAAATTAATTTTGTCAGAAGATTTGTTTCTAATTTTGCTGAGATTGTCAAGCCCATATCTAAAATGTTGAAGAAAGGACAAAAGATTGACTGGACTGCTGAAGCTTTGGATGCTTTTATGTCCATCAAGAGGGCTATCAAAGAGGCTCCTGTGCTTAAGTCTCCAGATTTTGCAAAACCTTTTCAGATTTTTTCTTTTGCCTCAATGCATACTATTGTTGCTGTTATGTTACAAAAAAATGATGATGGTTATGAACAACCTATTTCTTTCTTTAGTAAATCATTACAAGGGTCTAAATTGAAGTATGACATTATGGAAAAGCAAGCATTTGCATTGGTAAAAGCTGTAAAAGCATTCAGACCATATCTTGTTGGAGCAAAAGTGATTGCTTATGTCCCTCATGCTGCTGTTAAAGATATTTTAATACTATCTGAAGTCACAGGGAAAAGGTGTGGGTGGATCAACAAGATTCAAGAGTTCGACATGGAAATACAAATCACTAAGCTAGTTAGACACCAAGGTTTGGCAAGACTAATGGCAGAAACCAATATTGAGGTAAATTAGATTTGCAATGTTGAAGAAGGGGCTACAATTGCAAGCATTGAGTACACTCCATGGTATATTGATGTTATGCATTATCTTAAGTACATGAAGTGTCCAGATGGGCTAAGTGACATCCAAAAGAGAACTTTGAAGTTACATGCATCAAAGTATGTTTTCATTGATGGAGATTAGTTTTGGAAAAATAGAGATAGCGTATTACTATTATGTCTGGATGAATCACAGGCCAAGCATGTTCTAAGTGAAATGAATGAAGGAGTTTGTGGAGGTCACTACTTAGCAAAGACAACTGCACA
>VDFB02068453.1:0-27709 GCA_007258455.2 Sequoia sempervirens
TGTGCTCTGTTGAGAGAAATGATCCTTGACTGCAAGGAGAAGATATATTTCTTGGGGGAGATGTTCTATAGATATTGTTTTTAAAATTGATATCAGACCACTGTAAACTTGTTCAAAATAGTTTAGTTTCTACAGAGCCCAAAAGGAAGCAAATGCTCGAGTTTGTTGAGAAGAAAATGTTGCATAACATCAAGGGGAGTTGCTTTAGTTAGTGGATCAATTGTATGATAAGATTAGCTAGTATAAAATAAATGCAGAACTTGGATTGAAGCAAATGCGTTAGTAAGCTAGCAGAAGAGCATGGAGCAAGGTCAAAGGGGGAGTTGCTATTGGTATCCAAATGATAATCGGTATCAAGGCATGATATCATCAATTGGTGTCATGTATATGACTTCAATTGGTACAAAGCATGAATTAGAATATCTATAATTGATATTAGACCCGACTAGTGCTAAGCGTGTATTGAGTGGCATATTCATGATGGGTTTTTAGAGAGCTTTCCAAAAAGGTATTGTGTAGGCCCAGATGATGTATGCCATGCCCAAAAATGAATTATATTCGCCTTCAGGTGTTTTAGGCTTTATCAGTTAAACCCTAGGAGTGTACAATTATGGCATCCTCTCAAATGTTCTATTTTGACAGTGACTTGTGTTTGGCAGTTGCAAGTTACTTAAGTAATAACTTAAGTCATTCTTCCCATAGAGATGACCAACCCTATCATCTAGGTTGGCGGTGTTCTTAAGGGTTATTAGCATGACTAGAGTATTTCGGTGAGACTCATCTAGGAGTCTCTCCGACAACCCAATGGCTATACCATCGGTGTGATAATTCAATATCAATAGGAGTCAAGTAAGAGTTCCTCCAATGGCTCGATGGTCACTTTATCAGTGTGACCTTGTGTGATCAACGAGAGAGTGGTTGGTGTCTCTCCGATAGCCTGATATCTATATGTCATCATGTCCCAGGTTTTCATAACTTAGTAACCTCCAACAAGAGGTTCAAAAGTTCTAACTTGTAGCAAATTAGTGATTGTGCGATAAGAGGAATCATACCATGTGGGACCCAACCATAATGACAAATCAGACACATGACATAATGAGATTAGACGAATGGTAATCCACATCCTTGTTGTGGATTATGAAGCATTGACATCGATGATGACGGTGCAGACACGAGGATGACAATTGGAGTGTGGACCCTAGGTGGTGTATGGAAACTTCATTGGTGTGAGTGTATGCTATCAGTGGGACCTATGACTTTGTCCCCCCAACACAATGATACATGGAGGCTACTTGGTAGGATCCAGTTTTAATGATGTCAACAACAGACTGATAACATAAGGATGACATGCATATGGAGGACGAATGAAATGATGACACATGGCAATCGCTGGTTCGATGATTTTGCATCCTTGTTGCAAAATAAACATTCAGTCAAGTGAATCATTTGATGATGATCTATTTATCAGTGAGACAACAAGGTATTGCTAGGACTATGGAGCTAGTCCCAATGATAGGGTGATAGGAGTTGGTTGCCGACTGTGGGACCCGGTTAGGTGGGCGTGTCAGTGAGACTCGATCATGGGGATGACGTGTGTCCATGTTACAATAAGAAAATGAATAAAAAGATGACATGTGGCAGAAAGAAATAGTGGACAATGACATGGTGATGATGTGGACATGAGACAACAGTGTGTGGACCCCACATTAGAATGGTCTGCTTGGTGTTGAGTGTTTCCATCATAGTGACATTCCATAATTGGTAGGACTCTTAAGGAAGTCCCTCTGATGCAATGATGATAACCTTCATTAGACAGACAAAGTGTCATCGCCAAGACCTTGAAGAAGGTCCCCCAAATGGAGCGATAAAGTGTTATGTGGACCTAATAGAATGACGTACACACTAAAGGTGGACATATGGCAATTGATAATTCATTGTTTTGCATCCTTTTTGCAAAATAATACTTGATCAAGGCATGAAAGGAGAAGATTGATGACCAATTTTCAAACTTTAAGATCTACAACGGTCTAGTCCTTGTGAACAATGGTTTCAAAGTCAGTGATCGACAATGAATAGAATCAGATCACTCAGCTATCCCAATGAACATTTAATAAAGGAGATCTAATCTACAAGTTGGTGGATCAAAGGAGTCTTGATCGATCAAGACCAAATCAGATCAAATGGAGGAGAATACATTGAATGCATATCAGATTTTAGGGCTAGACAAAGATCTAAACTTGGAAAATTCTCTGTAGTAGAAATAAATGTGGAACCAATTCAATGCACAGATGTATGGCTTTATTTGATAAACACTATCAGATGAATTATTTTTGAGTTGGAAAATGGTGTGTAGCTTGAGGTATAAGTAACTTGCTGGTGAAGATAGAAAATATGGAAACCCTAATAGTGTGTTCAGTGGTGGTGCAATGCATGTAACTAGATTGGATAATCTTGATGGTGATGTGAATCTTGAGGTAGAGATTGCAGGTCGTTGGAGTTAAGAAAAATGAATACAATTAGAGAAGTGTGATGGAGAGAGGATCTACTGTGAGTATGTAGAGAGTGAAGTCTACAAGCATAGAGAGAGTTGAATAGAGCAATGCAAAGTTGAGTTGTAGCAGATAGAGTAAGATAAGGGCAACCTAGACTGTAATGTAGATAACCATCTAGGTGAGTATATGTGAAAGTGAAGAAGAGAAAAAAGAGAGGGGTAGTGATAGAACATTGGTTGTTCTATGTGTAGAAGAGAGAAGTGCAGAGTTGTGTTGATAAGAGTACAACTTCAACAACAGAGTGTGAGTTGTAGTAAGTGCAACAAAGTACTGAGTGTAATGATGCATCGTAGGTTTTGTAGAACTAATTTTATACATACTTGAACTTGTAATCTTTTATAGGTTGTAGCCTCATTGTATTGGATTTTAGCTCAAATTAGGGTGTTGTTGCATCCTTGAAGTGTTTGCTTCTAAATTAGGTAGTTGATGCTTCCTTGGGTTGTAGCCCTAAAACATTGTAATAGAGATTTGGATCGTGACCTTGGATTTGAGCAATAGACTCAAGCAAGCTTTGTCACCATGGTTTTTCCCATCTTGGGTTTTTGATGTGTATCTAGTGTTGTGGGGATTTGTTTTGATTGTCTATCTACATGTTTATGTTTGCATCTTTAGCTTTCAATCTACATAATAAGAGTTGAGTAAAATATCTGCACACAGTATTTAGTTTTAAGGAAGTAATCTGCATAAAGGTTTTTATAGATAAGAATTTTTGTATCTACCGATTCACCTCCCTCTTAGTACATCATTATGTTCCAACAATAGTATATGTTGATGATAAGTTATTTATTAGTAAAGGGAAAGGTATGATTTTAGAACTAAAATCTCAACTTGCTGCTAAATTTGAAATGATAGACCTTGGTGCAACTAGAGACATTCTTGGGATGGAAATTAAAGGAGATAAAGTGAAAAAAAAGCTATGGCTTGGCCAAAGTAAGTATACCAATTCAATTTTACAGAGGTTTGATATGTAGGATTTTAGACCATTATAAGTTCCTATTTTAGCTAGAACAAATTTTTCTATTTCAGATTGTCCAACATCCCCATTAGAGATGGAAGACATGAGTAGAGTGCCTTAGTAGAGTGCAGTTGGAAGTTTGATGTATGCTATGGTTTGTACAAGACCAAACATTACCTAAGTAGTGGGAGTTCTTACTAGATATATGTCTAATCCTAGTAGAGTTCATTGGGATGCAGTTAAGAGAGTCTCCAAATATTTGCTTGCTACCTCAGATTATTCCTTGTTTTATCATAGTAATATTATTAGAAATGAGATTTCCCTTGATATTCATGGTTATGTGTATTCAGATTGGGTAGGTGATGTTGATATAAGATGATCCAACAATGCTTATGTGCTTACTTTTTGGTGGTGAAATTAGTTGGATGAGTAAGTGGTAGGTTGTGGTTGCTTTGTCCACTACTGAAGCAAAGTATATGACAACTAATATTGCTTGTAAAGAAGCCACTTGGATTAAGAGACCGTGTTCAAATATTAGAATAAAACAAGGTAGATTGACAATTTATCACGACAGTCAAAGTGTGATATGTATAGCTAAGAACCTGAAATTTCATGCTAGGAACAAGCACATTGATGTACAATATCATTTTGTTAGAGATATGGTTGAAGATGGCAAGGTGAAGCTAGTTAAGGTAGAGACTATAAAGAATGTTGCTGATTCTTTAACTAAGCCTATGAGAATAGAGAAGTTAAGATGGTGTTAAGAGACTATGGGAATTTCGAACCCTAACAATTAATAGATGATGTTTATACATCCTCATGTTTCTCTTGCAAGGTGTTTGACAAGTGGGAGATTTGTTGGGAAAAATTGTCTCAACCTTGCAATTACATAAGGTAATATTGATACATAAGGTACTATTGATACACCAATGAAAGGGGGGCTCAGGGAATTCTCCCCCACAAGGGGTTTCCCCTCGGTTGGGGGTCCGGGGGTAGTACGCCCTAGCGGGGGCTCGAGGGTAGCACCCCTGAAAGGAAAATTTTATTTATATTTTGTTATTGTAAATCTGGAACATTCATCATTAGGTCTTAAATCTAACAACCAATATTTTATTAGCCTGAATTTCCCTAGAAGACAACCCTATTTTATGAGGGTGTTATATTACAACTGTGCATTGTGATGTATTCTGAGAGTCTGATAGTGGTCGTGTTGCCTCTAGATCTTTGGTTGGTGATACTCCTGTGAGAAGCTTGCTCTGCAAGTATATTGTAATCTTTATGATTTCTAAATAATATATTGGGCCGATTTTAGAGTGTGGTGTTTTTCTCTTGAAATGGTTTTCCCTACGTAAATCACTGTGTTGTGGTATGCATGATATTTATGTTTATTTTTATTTAAGTTTCAGTAACTGAAAAATATCTATAAAATTTTGCATTATTTTCCTGTCAAGATCAGTGTAGGAAGTTGTTCCACTACCTTAGCTTCCTTACACGAGGAAACATAGAGAAACAAATAGCAAAAATGAAAAAAAAATGAGGTTAATAAATAAATAAACAAACATTAAAACACATTAATGACTGAACGTGTGAGACCAAGAGTGTAGTTGCAGAGAATTTATACACAACTATATGTGAGATGCAATTAACTAAAATATGCAAGTGTGCTGAAAAATAGTGACACTGCACTCAAAGGGAAAAACAACTGTCATAAAACTTGGCTTTTTCAAAATTTCCAAAAGGCAAAAAGGTGACCCAGATCAAAATAAAATTTTAAGGGGATAGACTATGCATGATACCAATGAAAAAAATTCTTGATTTACGTGCTTAGAGGACATAGGCTATGAAATAGACAAGTTTTGTATAAGGGGTTATCCCGCGAATTGAGAAAGTTTAAATTTGAGGATAAAAGTGTGATAATGCCAGTGCAATTAAAGAATTTGATGATGTATTCAAGAACCAAACACATTTTAATCTAGTATCACTTTTTAAGGGAGAAGGCTATAAAGCAAGAAGTTAGAATGGAGTATGTGCCTACTAAGGATCAAATTGCAAATATCCTCACTACGACACTTTCAAAGGATAATTTTGAGTATATCCGATAGAAGTTAGGGGTTTTTACCCCTTTCTTTTTCTAACTAGATGCATATATAGTGCATCTATCTAGGGGAAAATTCATGTCATATCCTTTTTCACTTGGATTGATGTGTGCTACCTCTTAGGGGGAGGAGGTAGTTAGTTGGTCGCTACTGATAGTGGGAGCTGGTATGCTTGCCTTAAGAAGATGTGTAGTTGTTGAGCATGTACAATTGGTTGTAAATGAAGTGTTGTTGGTCAAAGGGGGAGGATGTGTTGATGTTTCAAATGAAGATATTTTTTCCCTTTTTCCTTGATATCAAATGGGGAAAGTGTGCATGTGTTTGTTTCCATCAATGCCAAAGGAGGAGATTGTTAGCATTGGTTGTCATTGATGTCAACACTTGAGGAGACTATTGTGATGACAACACTTGGTGAGTTTTTTGGTATTGGTTTTCAACACTTGGAGAGATTGTTGTTTGAAAAATTGGTTGTCATTGATACTTGTGTCTACATTCAGTTTGAGGCTATCATTAGTACTTTCTGTTGTGGTGCTTTTAGTTGTATGTTGTTGATACTCTATGTTGATTGGTTGGTATTGGTTGTAATTCATGCCTTTGAGGTTTTTGATGTTCATGGTTGGTTGTTATGTCTTTTTTGATGAAAAGTAAAGTAGTATTAAGTATGGTTGTTGTCATAAGAGATAATATCATGATGATATATTAAGATAAGGATTAGAGCATTAAGACGAGGATTAGAAGTAATGTTGATGGTGGAGGGATGTTGTTGATGGCCTCTAGTATGTTGTATGCACTCTTCTATTGTTCTTGAGGAAGTATGTGTTATTGCAAGGAAGTTCTGGTCTCTACAAGTTTGTGAAAGTTTCTATTTTAGGAAGATGCTTTTAAGACTATTTGGGAGAATTCTCCGCATTCCTCCACTGTTAAAGATATGGTATTGCAGTTTGGGATTTAGTGTTTTTTCTCTATGGATGTTTCAATGCTATTGTTTTAGGTCACCAATGTTGCAAAGGAGGTTTATGGTAATTGCAGTGAGTTGAAAGTTTTTTTTGGTTTTTTGGACTAGTCCAAAAAATGCTTTGCATTTCTCTCTATTGGTCTTTCTACTCTTGCAGCTTGGTGGATGTACTCTCAGTGCTTGTGCAGTATCTCAGTTCCATTTTCATGTAATGAAATAGTCTGCAAGTTGGTTTGCAAATTTTCTATCTCATGGTTGTGCATTTTGTGTTTCTGGGATGAGTATTCTTGTTTTGGTTGGTTTGTGCTGGCTAATTGTGGCATGACGATGCGAAAGACGGTTCTAGAAGTGTTGTTGAATGTTCATGGAACATATCTTTGTGGTCCACATATGAATGATTGATCTCTTTGGTGCTACATATTGTGTTGAGGTATTTTTTTAGGAAATTTGTAGATACTTGGCTGATAAGGCTTGTTATCTTGCTTGTGCCACGTGTCTATGCCAACATATGAAGTGTTAAGATGCATTTGGGTCCTGACATATCTTCTTGAGAGCTGAATTGAGTAAATTTAGTTGCAGGTGTGTTTTTGGGCTGACTGGTATTGTGCTACATGTTTCATCTATATATTTCCTTGTAGCCGACTTAGGTTGATGTGTGCCAACATGTGAATTATTTAGAATCACATTGGAAGATGTAATAAGATTGTTTTTGGTCCTCTCTATCTTCTGGATAGGACCACATTATGGTTTTGTGGCCAAATTGTGGACAACATTGTTTGTATTCTTTTTGGTTGACTTAATTGATGTTTTGAGATCTTATAGAGGATACCAATGCTAGAAAATTTTAGTTGCAAGTTGAGAGAGAGAGTGGAGGTATGTGAAGATGAATTGAAGTAGTGAGTTGTGAAAAGAAAAGGAAAATGAAATTTAACGCACCAATTAGTAGAGTGTATTGTTGATAAATGTTATATTTCCTGAATCTTCATATATCCTACTTTGAGATAGTGAATCTCATCAGGTCCTTTTAATTTATATCTTACCCTAAGGTTGTGCGCCTCAGTAATGTAAGTCCTTTTTGTATCTTTCCCTAAGGTTTTATTCCTTAGACTGCAAGTACATTGGTAGTGATCCTTAAAATTGTATTTCTATAAGAAATGAGCTTCTATATTGTGAGTTAACTCTCATTGTGGTTTTTCCCTTCTTGGGTTTTCCACGTAAATTTGGTGTTATATTTTGCATGTGTGTTCATTGTCATATATTTCATTTTTGTTGAATTAAATAAGTGCTATAGATCTTGTTAAAGGTTTTTGATATTATTAATAGATTATTTTTGCATATTGCTGAAAGGTTTAAGGTCTGAAAGGGTTTAATTTTTTGTAGATACCAATTCAGCCCCCCTCTCAATATCCAGGTGTGTTCAATATGTTTTCCCTCATGACATGGTTTGCAACTAGTAGACTGATGCTTCTTGATATTTGGCATGTATCTTACCATTCTTTTGAGCTAATCCTCACAATATCATGAAAATTGATGTGTCCCAATATTCTATGCCAGAGCCAACTTTCTTCTCTTTGTATTGCAAAGAAATTATGTCCATTTAGCTCACTGAGATAATATACATCACTGTCATTCCTACTTCCTTCTGCAACTAACTCACCAGTACCAGTATTTTGATTTCATAGCCTTTAGCATTGAATTAAATCTTGTATCCTCTATCACATATTTGACTTATACTCAAATATTTTGTTTCAATCCTTCTCCATACAAAATATCATGAGTTTTTGTCTTTCCACCATCAAGACTCAAAATACCCTTATTGGTAATCTTAGCAACATAATTGTTACTAAGGGTTACAAATCCTTCATCAAATTTTTTGAAGTGCATGAACTTTATCTTGTCTCTAGTCATGTGACTTGAGCATTTGTTGTCAATAATCCATTGATTCTTATCCTTTTGAGCATGTAATGTTGTCTTAGCCACCATGGATTTCTCTGATATTTGCTCCTTTGGTTTCTTCTTCCAAACTTTATTTGCTTCATTATTCTAACATTCTAACTTATTTGCTTTTGGGTTTGGTACGAGAGAACTTACAAAATTACCTCTACAACTCCTAGTAATGTGTCCAAAATTGTTGCATTTGTGATAAATAATATTGAAATTAGAGAAAGGTTAAAATACATTTTTGCTAACAAAATCATTTCTTCTTGTTGGATCCTTTCTATACTTCACAACCTTATGACCAAAATGATTTCAATTAAAATAGTAACCAGAAAAAGAATTATTGAACTTGATATTGTACCTTGTCCTCTTGAAGTTTGTCTTCTAGATCTTCTATTATGTCTGTGCACTAGGGTGAAACCATCATTCAACACTTTTCTTTCATTGATTGTTGTAAATTGCTCAGACTTTGAACTTCTGAAGCCATTCTCTTTTAGACTCTCAACAATAGAATTAACAAGTCGCTCAATCACCTTATTCTTTTATACATATGTAAAATTAAGACTAGTTTTTATATGTGGTGAACTTTGGCTTTCTATTATTTGATCCAAGATCTCAACGCTCTTCTCAGACATTAACTTCAGCTAATGATTTACTTTTTCAAGATATTTCCTTAGCATGATACAATTTCTACTTCATGTTTTCCACATTCCTTGTCTCTTGATAGAAATATTTCATTTAGAACTTCAATCCTCTTTGCCTCTTCCACTTGAATCTTTAGATCAATGACCATCTTCTCTGCTTTCTCAAGATTCTGAGATAATTTGTCTTTGACTTTCACTTCTTTTCTTTAGGCTTTTGATTTCCTTGTTGGTGGAGAGCAATTCTTCCACAAGGTCTACTTTTGCATCATCATCAATTCTAGACTTTATTTTTGCATCTTCTTCAAATGTTTCTATAGCCATAAAAGATCCCTTTCTCCTTCATTCCCGTAAGAGTCTTGGTCATCATCAGATGAATAGCCTTCCTCATTGATCAAGATACTTTTCTAAAAAAAATTCCCTTTTGGGAATGACTTCTCATCATTTATATATTATTTATATGGACACTTATCCATGAAATGTCCTACTTCGCCATAATTAAAATATTTTAAAGGTAACTTACCTTTATACATTTCAGAACCTCTCTATAACTTCCTAACAAATTTTTCTTCCTCTAAATGTGATCCATCTTTTGAATCTAGATCATCTTGCTTCTTGTACACCTTGAATGAAACCTCTTTCCTTAAAAAAATGTCATTCTCAATTCTCATGTCATAGGAAGTAAAAATTCCATGCAACACATCCATAGTTTGAGTATTCAGATCTTTAGCTTCTTCAATAGTAGAAAATTTTGCATCAAAATTTTGGGGAAGGGATTTGAGTACCTTTTTCACAATCATACCTTCTTTCAAATCTTCACTCCAATAATTTCGATGAACGATAACCAACGTGGAACGCGATGTTTTGGTATAAATTATATATTTCCTTTATTAATAATCTTTCCTAAGGAATTAGAATGGTAGGCTTCAAGAAAAATTTATGAAGATCCTCCCTAACACAATTCCAAAGGATCCTGTATATTTCACAAGGAAAACCATCACATCTAAGGGCTTTATTGTTAGCCATTATAAACACTATTTCTTGGAGATCAGCAATGGGGATTTAATATTTGGCACGCCACATTGACCCAAAATCTCACTGAGTTTTCAAGAGGACTTTAGATGTTCCTCTAAGTTACAAACATTAGTATTTCATCATTACATTATGTGCACCTTGCATATGTAAAGTTTAAATATACATAAATATGTGCCTTGTATTTATGTTACATAGGGGGTAGTTTTTTTTAATCTTGCATGACTTGATGAGGCGCGTATAAATAGAAACAATGCCTCATTATTTATCGGCGAGAAAGTTGCTTGATTATTCATTATTATGTGATACTAAATTTTATAATTATGATTGCTTTATTTGATGGATATCAATATTTTCTCTTCAATTATTATAAAAATTATTTATTCAATTTATAAGCATCATTCAACACAATATTATTTTTTAGATTGGTGTTCATTTGAAAAGACGGCCTAAATTTGGACCATTTAGAAAGAAGTGGTCATTACAAAATGATTGAGCATGTAAAAATATATACAGTAAAAACATTGGATTGAAAATACTTTTGTAACAATTTTATTAGAGTGGGTGGTAACTTGATACATAATAATACCAACAATGAAGCATATTTAGAAGCAACAATTTAGTTCGAACACTTACATTTGTTTGCTTGATTTTTTAAATTTTGTATCTTTAAATAAAGAATAATTACTTATTTCTAACTTAACTCTATTCTAGGAGTTTGGACTAGATGGAATGAGCAAATACAAACAAGTAGAATATCTAAATTGTTTTAATATGATTTTGACGAGTGGGATGGGATTGAGATGGATTGTGAGTGGACCTCATCTAGATTGAAAGTTAATACTCCGGATGGACCACGCGAAGACAAATGCAAAGAGGAGTACGAAACCCACAGTAACAATTGCAACGGGTCCTAAGAAGTCATGCTTAAATCCATATTGACTCTCTAGGAACTCACTCAATGGTTGTGTTTCCCTGCCTATTGATAGAGTCATTGGACTGGTGATGTCCCCGTATTGAGATGTGATCAAGCCATACAAGGTCCATGCATAGGGGCATGCCCAATAGTACCACCTCCACCACACTGGGATTTTCTGCATTCAATTACATAACACCACCCATTTCATACATACATATATTCAAAAGACCCTTTCTCCCTATAATAAGAACATAGTATAAAAAGAGAAAAATCTGATATCATATTTGAACTACTTACAGGTCGGGGAATAAGAAAGCCAGAGAAAAGCATCCAGATGCCATAAAAGCCAGAGGAGACGATTGCAGCAATGGTGGCATTTGGAGTGAGAGCTACCGTCATCATCCCATAATATGTGTGGTACAAGAAAGTGAAAAACATGAAAAAGAAGAACCAGAAGAATTTGGTTGCGATCCAGTTAAAATCGATCATTGCATAGACTATCAACCCATACATCACTGATTGGAGAAATACGTAAGGTAGCTCAATCAATATCTGCAACATGAAGCCATCATTTGTCTCTCATTAATAAACTAAGAAATATTTATTTTTCCATGGAAAATTCTCTACTAAAGTATCGAGCTGTATACACTTGATTGGAGAGATAAGGAGCGATTCTTCCTTACTTGAGCAAAAGCATAAGGAAGAGGTGAGTACATTCCTGCTGCTTTTTCTCGATAGAAAACAGTTCTTTCAACTTCAACCACGGGTTGAATAGAAGTGGCATTGTTCACTCCAATGAAGACAATTGCTGCAAACATTGACCCCATCGCATTTGACACATCTTGTTGCTTCTTTCTGCACATGTTTATTATGTCCCCAATCAATTTCCAAGTAAAAATCAGTAGACAATATGAAAATTGTAGCCATGTATAAACAACTCAAGCGCATGCAACTTACATCTTACTCCCCAAGTTCCAAAAGATGGTGCCGAACAACAACGCACAGACGAGAGTGAAGAAGAATCTGACGACATTGTACTGCGGATTTCTCCAATATGACAGACGTTGTTTCCACAGACACGCCATTATTTGAATAGAAAAAGGCTGCGAGAATTGTGACTCGAAATATAAATCTTGGGAGCCTGGAGCAGGTGTGCTGATTTCCTTTATCAAAACTTGGTTTTGCCTGCACTCGTTAGTATTTGGATTCCATTGTTAAATAGCTGTTTTGTGTTTTATCAAATCTAGTTTGAAGTGGATAAATAAATGTTAACAAGAGAGTTCCTACTTGTAGAGGCATGAAGATCGATATATTTCTGCAAAATCTACTTCCAAACGCATTTCTGAACCCACAGAGCTTGCTTCAAGCATCCACGTGGCAGGGTTGTATCCCGGTGTGATGTAAGGAACTCCTTTTGTTGATTGGAAGTAGTCAATGAGAGTTTGAGAGTGGCGACCGAGAGGTCCCACATATATCATCTGCCCTCCACGCTTCATCAACACAAGCTGCAGAGATCCACATTCACTTAATTAGCTGCTCAATCTGAGAAGGTGGAGTACCCATGATATGTAAGTATAACTTGCCCACCTCATCAAAGGCTTCAAAAATATCAATGCTAGGTTGGTGAATGGTGCAGACGACAGTTCTTCCTGTATCCACAGTGTTTCGCACGGTTCTCATAACAATGGCAGCAGCTCTCGCGTCCAAACCTGATGTTGGCTCGTCCATGAAAATGATGGAAGGATTTGCCACCAATTCAACTGCAATTGTCAGTCTCTTGCGTTGTTCTGTGGAGAGACCGTTCACTCCAGGGAGCCCAACCAGTGATTCTCTCAGATTGTTTAACTCAACCAGCTCCATCACTTCATCTACGAATGTCTGCAATAAACATTCCACAAAATTATGCCCACTTTTCATTTTTGAAGAACCTCACCCACATTGTATTGTATTGTTTTTGATGAACCTCAACCACATTGTATTGTATTGAATGAACAGTGCAGAGTGCAGTCGCAAACGTTATATATACCTTTCTCGCTTGAGGATCAACCTCCCTTGGAAGACGAAGCCAAGCAGAATAAACGAGGGACTCGTAAACCGTAACATAGGGAGAATGGATGTCATTCTGCTCACAATAACCAGAAATGCGAGCAAAAGTCTCTTGCTGCTTTGGATAGCCAGAGATGGTGATGGATCCTTCAATGTATCCCCCTGTTTTCCTTCCGGCAAGAACATCCATCAATGTTGTCTTCCCAGCCCCGCTCACCCCCATCAAACAAGTGAGCACGCCAGGCCGAAAGGAGCCACTCACTTCACGCAACAACTGGAGTCTATCCTCTGTAACTCCCTGCTGCTTCATTTCCTACATATATCACAGTTTCTCTTATGAATACTTTTAGTTTTGGCCAAGGAAAATATATATATAATTGAGGGATGGCAGGGGAGAGAGCATACTGCAGGCATGTCCACGAAGTAACTGACATTTTCGAATGCCATTGCCAAGGGTTGGAAAGGCAGCACCATTCCCTTCTTACCTCCTGTGACCAAACAAACATCTTAGAAACATTACTAATAATCCAGGCTACAACTGTGAACTTCCCGCTCCAAATTTGATTCAAACAAAGAAAAGCCTTAGATCCAAGCTTACTTCCAACTGAGGAAATAGTTTTCATTTCTTGTGGAGTCTGTCTACTTTCCCCCATTCTATCTGCATGCTCTTCCTCTACACCTTCTTCTGGAACCAATGCTTGAGGTCTCCCAAGAGCTTCACAAGTGACGATCATATGTAGTGAATTACATGGACAGGTAGATCATCATTTTCTTGAATTATTTGAATCGCCCATTAGTAAGGCAATCAAATTTAGAGAAAGGGGAAGTGGGGGTTTACAGAATTCGACTTACGATCTAGATACGCCAATGCCAGGGTGTAGAGCAAATTGAAAATAATGGCATATCCTGCCAGTACTCCAAGGGCCATCCAATACCAGTAGCTTTCAGGAAACAATCCACGAGATTTCAACAATGGTGTACCGATGTTGTCATTGTTGTTTCCGGGCTGCACAACAATAACCGGTCCATCACATTATCATAACATTTTAACAAGACAAGACAAACATCAATGCTCCTGGTCTGCATAAATAAATTATAACTCGGTTACGATCCTAACCTTTTGCCAACGGTTTGCTAGATATTCAATCACTGCAATGGCATTTTGAGCATACATGAGAGGAGATGCCCAATAAGCCCATATCCACCAGGGCTTAATATCCTCTGCAAAGTGCAAACACAAGATCCGCTAGGAATGTTAAATTATTTCATAGTCTAGAAACTGGATTACATTCTAGTATATTGTAGAAAATGGTATGGCACCTCTGGATACAATGAATCCGCCAAGAACTAATATAAGCAGAAGTGCAAATGATCCAAATGTGTTTGCCACAATCTGACTCCGTCCGACTGCAGCAATGAAACGAAAAAGCGACAGAGACATTTGGTGGAGGACGAACAAGAGGAAAAATTGTCGAAAAAACCTGCATCACATCAGGAAATGGATTAAAGTCATCAGATTTACATTGGATGGCACCATAACGAAATGGTCAAGTCCAATACCTGTTTGGATTTGGGGCAAAGCCAATGGTATAGTAGGTGAGAACAACCCAAATGGAAGACTCCATGAGTGACAGAGGGACTCTCATAACCCAGGTGGGAAGTGAATAAGCCCAGGCCGGATACAGCTTAGAATCTCTCTGCTTGTAGAACACAGGAAGGCGAGTCATCGTGATAGACAGTTCTACAAATCCATTGAACATGATGTTAATCAACGTAAAAAACAGAGCACCGAAGTAGAGTCCGCCGCCCTCAGGACTTTTATCATCCATTTCCGTGCGGAAGAACACCGTGAGCGTAATCAACGCAATCGTTGTAATCTGGCATCAACATTGCACAACGTCAAGACAAAAGTTATGGTGCCCTGCCCAAGACTAATATATGCTGGAAAATACAGTAATAAAAGAATAGACTTACTTGAAAGAGCTTAAATATATAAATGAAGGAGCTTCTCTTCATAAGCAAAATCTCTCTGTCAATGCAAGCCTTAATAAGCTCCATTTTGCCCAAACCATACTCTTTGGTCGTAAGAGCTGCGGGATGGCTTTTACTTCTATCATATGGAACGGCTAGTTGCGAGTTTAGCTCTACACCAACGTCAAAGGATTGAAATGCATCTGCGAACTCCTTCACATGGACGTAACGGTAAATCTGGCTTTCTCTAATCCAGTACTGCTCTTGATCTTTTCTAGATGTCACCTGTTAATGGTGGGCATGAGAAAACTAGCAAATTTCTGTGCATATCTTCAAGTTAAGAAGAAGAAGAAGAAGATGATGAATATACCTCTTGCAGGAAATCTGCAACACCTTTTCTTGCGGGGCAAGCAAAACCCATGGACTCGAAAAATTGCACGATTGACTCTCGGGGACCCTGGTATAGAAGTTGCCCTTCTGAGAGTAAGATGACATCATCGAAGAGATCAAAGGTTTCAGGAGCAGGTTGCAAGAGCGATATCACCATTGTTGTGTTGTACACGTGAACAATTTGTCGCAAGCATTGCACAATCTGAAATGTTGTAGAGCTGTCCAGACCAGTTGAGATCTCGTCCATGAAAAAAGCCTTTGCAGGTCCAACAATCATCTCCCCCGTTGTCACTCTCTTCTTTTGGCCTCCAGATATCCCTCTTGTCATATTGTCTCCCACCAACGTATCCCCGCATACGTCTAACCCCAAAATCTGCCCACAATCATCGCTAATTCTGGTTATTCGACGAAATGGAGTTCTTATACCTAATTACTTCTAAGAGCTACAATGTTCCTTCCATATAAAATCAATCATCCAAAATCTGCCCACAATCATCGCTAATTCTGGTTATTTGACGAAATGGAGTCCTTATACTTAATTACTTCTAAGAACTACAATGTTCCTTCCATATAAAATCAATCATCTCACCTTCAAAACATAGTCTGTTAGCATACTGGATTTCTGTCCCTCCATAGCTGCAGCCTACGGAAAACAAGTCAACAAGTTCATAGAATTAGTATCTAAGTGAAATGTATTATCATGACTTGACTAACAGTGCAGCTGTTATAGTACCTTCATGAAGACATCAATGTTGGGGTCTGGTTTGATCCCCTTCTCCTTCTCTCGCCTCGAAAGTTCACTTAGCACATCTGCAACCAATATATTCCTTCAACTTAATACGCAATTGTTATTATTAGTAATTATTATTATTCAGTACGTACTATGTAGAGCAATAGTTACCATATCTTTCAGCTACCCCTTGGCATCGAGCCGAGAAGTCGAGGGTCTCTCTCACAGTCATTTCTCCAATGTGCAAATCGTGCTGACTAATATAAGCAGACGTTCTCTGCGCCACAAATTCATCCATCCTATGTCCGTTGTACGTTACTTCTCCTCTGACCTGAAACATTCAGAGATCATTTGATTCAATTCATATTCATTTTGCCTTTGGGTTTCTAAATGGCAATGGCAATCTTAAGAAAGACTAACTTTTAGTGTTGCCTCCAGTTTTCCTGTAAGAGCTAAGAGAAGAGTAGTCTTTCCAGCACCGGGTGGACCCAAAAGAAGTGTCATCCTGCAAAATGTCAATTTGTTAATCACCTGGAAGCTCTACTGGTGTATTTTTTAACAAGGGGCATTTCAATTTGTTCTCTTCACCTGCCAGGCTTTATGATACCGCTGACATCCTTTAGAATCGTCATGGTTTTCTTATTGCCCTTATACAAATGAAGTGACTCCAAAAGACTCTGACAAAGAGAAAAGGGCACATCAGATGTAAATTTAATTAATACACAGTGAGTAGAGAATCAAGAAGAAATGTGTTTGGTCAATACCTCGGCAATGTTAGCTGTATAGTTGAAGAGCGTAGGCAATGCTCTGCTTCCAATGTATGCATCAACGTCCACATTGAGGTTCTGGAAGCGGACCTCTATCTCAGGCAAAGTAATCCCCACCCTGGTTACAACAAAGAAACCGATTATACTCACTATCTTGTGTTGTAAATTTAATTCACAATTGAATAGAAAAGAGCAAGTACAAGCACCGGTACCTGTCAATCCTTTCCCGAAGTTTATGCAAAAAGGGTTCATTGTCTTGGTCGGCAGCCTTTACAAGCCTGTCAAGCAGTTGCTGTCGTGTCCCCAGCTCCATATTTCTTACGTCTAGTTGGTGAAGAATCTCATCATCTCCCTCGGTCTGTTTGAAAATGGATGTTCTTATGCGATCGTATGTGGGAAGTTTCTCTAAAGCCGCCCATTTGAGCGCCTCCTCGTCATCCTCTTGCTGTTGATGTTGAGATCCAAAAACACTGTTTGATCTTCCAAACAATCTGGTGCTCCCAGAACGCAGGCTTCCCGTCCATGTCAAGCCTAACCCTCTATCGCCCTCTAACGCTATAGGCGCAGCCATTGTGCTCTAGATATCTCTACACTCACCGACCACCTCCTTCAACAATTTCTACCTCCAATGTCAAATATGGTGTCAACAAAATTAAAAGGAGCACAAGGAATTCAGCGACAACTGCAAAACCAAGATACTTTATGGGGCCAGAATGCAGCACCAGCCCTATAATACATGTTTCTTAGACTGAGTCAATACATAGATCTAAAAGCAAGCCATTTCTTTAATGTGGAGGATAGATTAATGGCTGCTCCAAATTTTCTCCCTTGCAATTGCATTGGGTGTGAGGGTCTGAGGGGAAGATAGGATTATAAAGAAAGAAGGCTAGGAGAAAGGACAAGTAAGGTGGTGGGTGAATCCTAGGGAAATTAGATTTCCCATCCGCTTTAAAAACAATAAACCTATCTCAACATTCGTCTGTATTTGCCATCAAGATCTTATTCCTCATTTCTAACTCATCCGCTATGAGTAAACCCCGAAAAGAAACACCTCCATTGCATAGAAATTGCAAGCAAATTAATATTAAAAGGATATTGATATCTCCATGTCTTTATAGACAAAGACATTAAGGATTGATATATGGTCAATAGAGTCCTTTCGTGCTTGATTGCCTTACAATGTTGGAAAGATTTAGCTGCTGAAACTTCCGATATCTGATTCCTTCTCATCTAATTGATGCACACTCATTTTTTTCCTTGGCTACTTTCCAAAACAATAATGGATATAGTATATTCCCCTACCTACATATGGTCATAAAGAATTATAAAAAAGTTCATTTTTTATAAAATAGATATTTATTTTTGAGTTGACTTATCAAACCAAAAACAAATTAAAATTTTGAGCTTAACAAACTTTCATCATGTTTTGGATAACACTTTCATATGATTTTTTCCCATTGTTATTATTTGGCTTACCACAATCTTGCACTCACCTAATAAAACCTCAAATGATGAGACTAATATCACAATTAGAAAATATATATTTAGAGATGATCTTTGTGATGTGCACGAACCAATTGACATACAAAATGCACTCTTGAACAACTACTTTAAATTTCAATGCAAGAATTGAAATTGAAATTAATGTATTTTTATTATTTATATATATAAGGAAGGACCACAATCAAAAAGAAAATGAAATCATAGATCCATCACCTTTGAATAGCCCAATGAGATTATAAAGCACGCACAAACCCCTAAATATTTAATTAAAATTGATGATAAGATAATTAAAAATAGTAAACGTAAGAAGCCCCAGTGTATTATTTCATTGTACAATATTTCAAACTTTTCAATGAATATTTTAGAAATACTACCGGGTGAAGCCACAATAGTGGTTTACAATTTGATGAAGTAAGGAAAACTGAGAAAAAATTACCCCATGGCAAAAAAAAATGGTTTTAGGGGTTTGAATGAACCTACAAGTTCGACCAAACTAGTGTTCGAGCGAACCCATTAATTACTAGGCCCACATTTCCACCAAAAAATAAATAAAAATGCATTGAAGGGGGTTCAAATGAACTCGGTTCACTGACCCCCTGGGGTTCACTAGAACCCCTGGGTTCTAGCGAACCCCCCTTTTCCTTGATGATTTTGAAATTGTTCACAAAAAAACCTAATTTTTTATGCTTTGAAGCTCGGGTTGAGGATGAAAATGGAGGAGTCTTGAAAAATCCAACTGGAATAAGGTAGTCCTCAGAACGAGCTATCCAATGAATATAATTTTAATATGTAATTTATTATGTATTTATTTTTTTAGTTTTATTAAACATAGGTTTTCATCGAAATGAAGGTCTATGTTCGCACATGTGGAAAAATAGTAGATTATCAAAAAAGAAAATTGAAAAATATGAGGCACCAGATGAAGTCCTTGATCCAACAAAAAAAAAATGAATTTTGATATATAGAAAAAAGTTACGCATTATACGTTGCTACTATGTCGAATTGTAATTGGTTTGAATTCAAAACTTAATTAAAGAAAAAATATTTAATAAAAGCTATCTAACCAATTGGAAGCACTAGATATCAGAGTTACAAATCTAAATTTTAGAATTTTATCCTTTATTGAAAAAAGTTATGTTATGCGTCACTTTTTTAAAAATGTTGTTTTCTAAAAAAAAACCAATTTTCGTGGGAGATGGAAAAAGAAATGCAATCTGATTCCAAAAATTTTGAAAAAAATATTTTTAGAATCTACAGATAAAATGAGATGAGACTCTAGTTTGCATCATCTTCAAATTCCTCACAGTTTAGCTGCTATAGGTGCCTGGATGTGAAGATTTAGTTAAAAATAATAATTTAAGTGTCCAGTTTGGCCAAAAATTGCAAACCACTATTGTGGGATCACCCTACCTTAAGTTAACAATGCTAACATTTTTTTGTCTAATTACTAAAAATGTACAATTTGAGATCTTTACTAAAGAAATTTAAATATATTTAAAACTATTATTTCTCATGTTTTGAATGGAACCAAATCTATTAAAAAAAGTAGCTTGTAGAGCAATAACCATCTCAATAGTAAGTAAGCTCTCAACCAAATCTTGATTGTTGAAGCAAAATTCACTTGAATTTAACAGAAACCATGAAAACATTATAAAAAATACTACAATTACTTAATAAATACTAGTTAATTATCTTTTAAATAATACCTAAGATTTTAGCAAAAGACTTCCACAATGTATTATAGGAAGCCAATTGATACCACAAAGAGTCTAATTGAACAATTTTAGCACTATAATACTAAAAAGTTTCCCTTTTGTAAAAGATGTTTTAAAAATAAGATGCAGTAGTCAAGAGCACACACCTTATCCCTAGCATTACCTAGAATATAACCAAAAATGATGTACAACCAATTTTATAAGGCTCATTCAAGTTTCATGATTCTTGTAAACCTTTCATATTGCTTACCTCTTAAATTTACAATACATCTTATTATAAATATCATTTGGATTTTCTAAGTATCATGACCTACTATTTCATATTCATTCTACTTTATACGTTAAGTAAATATTGTATATTTGTTATACTATCCAACTACCTAATTCATCTTCAAATTTGTTAAATTTATTTTGATGTGATACTAATGGTAGCTTTATCTAGTGTAAAATGATTATTTAAATGTTAGGTGTTTACGGCGTGGTGAGTTGTCAAAGTTTTACAACATGTATTCATGTGATGATATTGAGCATGAATTTGAAAAATAAATGATTGAGAAAAAAATGAGATAGTGAAGTAAACATTGAAGAGTGGAGGTGAAGGTTTTAAATGCAAATTGATAAGTAGGCATGTGAGGGTGGTTAACTTTATTAAATATTTCAAGAAAAATCCATTTTACAAATATGTAAATCATAGCCACAAGTCTTATTACTTTACCAACCTTAAACAACACTCTCTTGGAATTAATTCCAAGAAATTTAAAACCAACTCTCTTCTCTAATTTTAGACCAATCTCCCTATGTAACATAATTTATACAGTCTTCTAAAAATAAATCACTTTGAAACTTGCACCCCTCATTCCCCTAATAATTCTGGAAGAGAAAGGGGGCCTTTGTTCGAAGTCACGAGACTTTGAAAGGTATTCTCGTGGCCCATGAGTTCCTTCATTCTATATATGAATAAAATCTCCTCTTTATGGTTATGAAGTTAAGCATGATGAAATTCTATGATAGAGTGAACTAGAATTTTCTCCTTGGGTTGTTTGAAATATTTACTTTTTACAAGGATAATTTGTGTAAATGGATATCATGATCTTGTGTCTCTAGTCCTCCTTTCTCAATCCTCCTAAATGGACCACCTTGTGCCTTCTTCTCTTCTTTTTATGAGCTCAGGCAAGGAGGTCTCATCTCCCCAGGTTCCTCTTCATAATCATACCTGAAGCCCTAAGTAGATTCATTTCACTAGAAAATAAGAAAAAAATTAGTATGTTAAATTATGTTCATAAATCACTTTCTAGATCTGATTACCCACACTTTATTTCAAATGACACACTAATTTATGGGCAATCCATATTGGATGAATTCAAGATAATTAAGAGAGTAATTATAGACTATTTTGTAGTTTTAGAGCAAGTAGCAATTATAGCTAAATAAAATAAATATTCTTAATTCAAAAATAGAATCTAAAATTTGTTGGGTTTTGTAAGTGATAGCCTTCCTTGTAAATACCTAGGTATCCCCATATATTTACTATAAATAGTAAGAAAAATAAATATGGAACAATGTTTATACCTCGATCGTAAAAAATATATCTTGGAAATTAAAATTTCTCATAATGGCTAGAAGGATGATGATGATAAAAATAGTACTGATTGTAATCCTTATTTATATGATATTAGTCTTAAGGATCCCCAAAGGTATTATTCTTAATATCGAAAAGAATATTGGAAAATTATTTTGGTTAGCTAACCCAAGAACAAGAGAAAAATGATATTAATTTCTTGGGAGAAAGTTTCTAGCCCAAAAATGAATGGTGGTGTAGGTTTCACAATTTGGAGGCTTGAAACCTAGCATTAAGGGCAAAGTTAGCATGGTTTTTATACTCCAATCCTATATCCAAATCATACAAAATTATGATGTATAAATACATAGATTAAATGGAGAAATCTTAAAGAATATTCACAATAGAAAACCCTCCTTCTAGATCAAAAATGTAGAATTTCTTGAGAAACTATCTTGAAGTCTTACTCCCTACCTTTCTCAAGGGCTATTCATAATGGTGAAAATGTCATACTTTGGGAAGACTCATGGAATAGGCATTTAACCTCTTTTTCAAAATGAGAATCTTACAAACATTAAAAAAATCTTCAACAAAATTAGGGTATAAAGGTGAAGGAATATATTTTAGTTAACAAATCAATATTTCCATGAAAAGTAAAATGGAAAACTATTGATTCTTGTCATTTTTACTTTAATAAAACAGCTTGGTATGTAAAATAATTTGAAAAATGAAAAATAAGCTATTCAAAAAAGAGGATGAGATATTTTTGATGGCCTCAAAATTAGGAAAATACTCTATGAAAGAGCCCTAAGAAGAAAAAATGCCAAACTAAGACAAAGTAGTTTTCAAAGCTTGTGGCACCTACGAATGTTACATCTACACCTACTAGTGGATATGGGGTCCCTCCTCATTAACCTCTCTTAGTTTTGGTCAACTCCACACCATTTGACCATACCAACAATGAGTGCATTATTGTAAAATGAATCATTTGAGAAGAGTACAAACATGGAAATAGGTATTTATTGCATTTTATGCATGATGGGACTAGAACAAATACACCAACACATCCAAGTGGGCAGGTGAATTCTACCAAAGGAATATTTTCATTCTCTAGGTCACCTGATCCTTGTGGGATACACTATTTTGATGTAGTCTCATAATAGCCCTAAGAGCAAACAATTAACAAACTATGATGGAGTAGTGCTTGAACCTCATGGCACCTAGGAATAATTATTTTGGATCTACAAGTGGATATGGTGTCCCTCCACATTAACCTCTTAGTGCACGAAGAGAATTTTATAACTTTTGTTATACTGATCTTCTATTTATTACAAATTCATTCATAGAGAAATATACGACTCTAATTAATCTAACTAATTATCTACTATATAATTGTATTAATTTTAACTCAAACAAAAGAATAACTAGGTTTACTTGAACCTAGGGGGAATTTACCACTAGAATATTTACTTAATGATGAATTCAATGGAGCCACCCATTAAAGGACCTATATTAACTAACTAAATAGAAAGGGCCATTATTCTCAAAAATTCCTTAAAATGTCATTATTGATTAGTATTTGGACTATATCTTGCTCCTCTACTATTTGAATCTAGATTTGAAATGAATTGGAAGATAATTTGATCCTTCACATGGTGCTACAACATTGAGTATCAAATACTTTAATCTCATTCAATATTATATACTAAATGAATCACATGATACCACTAATCTAGGGTCTACATTGAATCTAAGCAAGCAACTCGAGCTACATGGAGTTATGTGCATGTGTAAAATATTTATGAGATATATAGTAGTGCAAATATTGAGAGAGACATACAACTAAAATAGTCAATATATAATTATTTATTTATTCATCATCTACATGGAATACTCTTGAGAAATATGGATGAATACTATCTTGTAATATGTTGTGGTTATCTATATCTAAATGTCTATCTAAGTATTTACTACTATTGATGGTGGAATAGAGTAAAATATGTAAATATGTGTAAGAGCTTGGGAATCTAAGTAGACTTGGAAAGCATTGTGCATTGTACACTTATGTAGAACTCTATTGTACTTGTGTTGGATAAAAGGAATACTTTCATATTATATTCATTACTTTGAATTGTACACCATGAGAAGATGCATTGTCATCCTATTTGTCACTTTCATTTTTCCATCAATCTAGTTATGTAATACAATATAATTAATCAATTTTGTCTATTCCATATCTCTAAATTGATTTTAAAGATTTTGTAACAACCTCATATCTCTACCTAAAAGGGTAGTTTCTAGGATTCCAAAGTGGATTTAGACATGTTAAAATTATAATTGAGTTATTTTAAAAACTAATATTTTAAAATCTTGTAAGGAATCATAATTACCATATTTGGAAACCTGGGTATGTGCAGGATCATGGTGGGCCAAAAAGTGGAAATGAGGAAAAAAACACGTCTTTCATCAACCCAAAAACACGAAAATACTGTGTTGACTTTTTCTAGGCTTGGGTGTCAGTACACACCACCAAAGCAAACACCAATCCTATTTTTCCAAATCGGATATCTAATTTGTAAAAAGTATATATATACAAATTTTGTGGCTATTTTAAAATCATTTGACAGTCAACAACCCGCAGGCGCACAGTGAGGAGGTTCTTCGCGTAATGGATATCCGATTTCGCCAATATCCGATTTGAAAAGGTAAGATTTTAGATTTTTATTTGCTTTGATTCAATTTTGAATTAGATTTGGATAATTTCAATTAGTTTTTTGTGGATTTTTTTTCAAAATAGGGTTTTTGATTGAATTTTTATGAAAAAATTGAGTTTAGAATGGATTTTGATAAAAAAATGAATGTTTTTTGTGGATTTTTTTCAAAATAGGGTTTTTGATTGATTTTTATGAAAAATTTGAGTTTACAATGGATTTTGATAAAAAATAAAATAAAAATAAAATTGTGGATTTTTTCAAAATAGGTTTTGATTGAATTTTTTATGAAAAATTGAGTTTAGAATGGATTTTTGATAAAAAAAAATGAATGTTTTTGTGGAATTTTTTCAAAATAGGGTTTCATTGATTTTTATGAAAAATTTGAGTTTAGAATGGATTTTGATTATTAAAAAAAAAAATGAATTTTTTGTGGATTTTTTCAAAATAGGGTTTTTGATTGAATTTTTATGAAAAAATTGAGTTTAGAATGGATTTTGATAAAAAAAAAGAATGTTTTTATGGATTTTGATTTAAAAATAGTGTTGCTTATGTATTTGTATTGAAAATTAGAGAATTTTATAGATTTTTGTTAAAAAGTAGGGTTTTTTTTGGATTTTTTTAAAAAACTAGGGTATTTTTATAATATTTTCATTTATATTGTCTAATTTTAATTAGATTAATTATTTTTTAACTTTAATCAGGCATTATGGCTATTGAGAATGAGAATGCACAAATTCCACCAGTTGAGAATGAAAATCCACTAGCTGAGAATCAAAATGCAGAAATGCCAAATGCTCCACCACCTCCAGAGCCATCAATTGAAGACTTAATTTGCGAAAAATTGGAGCAATTGAGGGCATTTGTGATGTTTATAAGAAAATCCCTCGATTATCCCCATATGTCAACCACATTGACAGGAATAATTACAAATGTAGAAACCCTCTCCACCCAACATAATGCCTTTCATTTGTGGCGAGAAACCATGAGGGAATATTATGCATGTGGATTGTCTTATGATGATGTGAAAAATCTCCAAATAACAAAAGCCCAAATAGCCTCTTTATTTATTAGCCCCAACACTGGTTTGCCAGTTAATGTTAACAAACCAAAACTTTCTATAAAATGGTGCACACATAGGGGCATAGTAGATAACTTTTGGGATCGTTGGTGTATGGTTTTTGATAAACCACCCAACAATAATCTTGATGTACCTTTTTACTTTATTAAAAAATTATATGCTGAGTTTTTGTTAGGGCATCATATCAATTACTTTGACATTAAACCTTTTAGGGTGTTGTTGGTGGAGATACTTGAGGATAGGCAAGAGCCGAATTAGAGTAGTCAGGCGCCCACATGTTCCCCATCCTCCCCTTCCTCTTCCACCTCCTGTACAACATCCAGATATTACAGAGGATGCAACCACACAAACTATCTAGGCCATTCACTCTTTGAGTGGTCTTTTGGTTTCCCATGCTTCTTCAATAGCTCAGCCATAGTCTGGTGATCTTGGTGATGGATCCAGTGCTGCTGCATCATCCTCCTTGGGTCCACATATTTGTGTGCCACATATTTGCAATACGTGCCAACAAATATGTTTGGGTCCTATTGTACAACCCCCTGAGCAACCATTAGACACTTCTGATTATGACATCCAGGATGTGGAGATTATAGCAGATCACACACAAGGGAGTGGAGCACACCCTATAGAGTCCTCTCCTGCTAGAGAGGTGGACATTGGAGTAGTTACATAGGTAACATTTAAGGTGTAAATTCATAACTTGCATTTTTTTTAAATGAATATTAATAGAGATAGTATCAAGTACTAATATTTATTTACATGGTTTATTTAGAGTTAATGTCTAAGGAGGATCTCACATGGGTGATTGATAGCACCCTTAGGGCCATTTCATTTGGTCTCGAGACGCACACAATATGTATTTTCGCACTCACTCATTTACATTTTTTTACTGTATACTTGCTTGTCATTTGAATTGTTATTAATGAAATTATATATTAACTTATATGTTTATCTTATTCTTTGCTTGTAGGAAACACCTAGTGCGAGCGAGGTGCGATGCTCTCTAGACTATGGAAGCCTGATGTTAGATAAGGAAAGATGATTGAACTGAAATTTGATTGAATTAAGATTTATAAGATCTTTTATTGATTATGCATGCATTGCCATAGATTCATAGTTTCATATGTACTTGTCATTTTTATGTACAGGTGGTTGTGAGCTATACATCATTGTTGATAAGTGCCACAACACCTGAAGGAGTAGGTATTCGAACACCTGAAGGAGGAGGTGTTGAAACACCTCAAGGAGGAGGTGTTGAAACACCTCAAGGAGATATAGAAAAAGATCATCCTAAAGAGGTATGTGTTTATTTTATTTTTTGCTTGGTAAATATGTTCTTATTACTGACAATTCTATGCTAACTTGGATCAATTTCATGTTTTTGTTCACATATATAGATTGGCATTACAAAAGTTGGTTTGGTTAGTTCTTTGAGAGGGTATATTCTAGGACTCATGACCCTTCAAAGAGATGTATATTTCAGGTAATCAAGACTTCAATTTTAGAGTTAGGTCATAATTCAATGTATATTGATTTTTCATATTAATTATTCAATTTTAAAATTATATAGTATAACTAATCTCAATTGTGGTTTAACTTTTCTTGTGTAGCTACCTTGAGCCAATGAGTGCTTCAAAGAGGCTCCATTTTGATGATCCACAGTAGTTTAGGATGAGATATACATTTTGGCATGTAAATTTTGAATAGATACCGAGATGGCATATGCCACATATTGTAAAACTTTGTTTGAGTTGGCATTGATGGCATTTTTGTATATAGACATACACTTGATTATTGGATAATTTGATATATATATAAGTTGACAATCAAAATTTAATTTCCTCCTCATGTGCATGATTAAACTCTTTGAAGCAATGGTTAAATATCAATGTATAATAGCATAAAAAGAATGGTTAAATATTATGTAGTTGATATTCATATTGTTGATTACATTGCATTGCACATCTTTCCAAACTCAAAGCATTACTTCACATTGCATAAGTAACAACTAGATGTTGATAGATGAAAAAAGATCAATAACAATATAGTTTTACAAAGTCAACCTTTAGTAGTTATGCAATTACTTCATTACATAACTAATAACTAGGTAGCTATCAATTGCATTAGCTTGTCATGGAATTCTATGGAG
>VDFB02068454.1:0-39754 GCA_007258455.2 Sequoia sempervirens
ATATGTGGCATATATTTGTAATTTTGTATAAGTTTTGTTTAAGGCTACATAAAAATTCTATGGTGTGCTTGGGTGAAAACACAAAGTTGAGTCCACTTAAGGTGGAAGTTTCAAAATTAGAAAAGAAACATGAAATTGGGAAAAATGAAATGGGATCCCATTTCACTTTAGGGCTCTGAGCCAAAAATAGGATGCCATTCTTTAAAAAATGGTTGTTTTTAGAAAATCGATCGTTTTTGAAAAAATAATTATTTAAAAAAATGGGATCTCGTTTTTTAAAATTTAAATTTTTGGTCAAGTTTTTGCCTTGTTTTTTAGTCCGAGAAAAGGCTTGGGGACCCAAACCTAAGCTTTGGACTTGGTTTGACCTATAACTTGAAGGTCATGTCAATGTCACAAGAAAAAACTAGCATTGAGCATATGTCTAAAGACCTTTTTTGTAGAATTTTTTGATGAAATTAAAACCCATCATAGGTGAGATAGTGTAGGTTCCAAATATGCAATTTTCTTTACAATTTGATTATTTTTTCTATTTTTCAATTATTTTTTGATGAAATTGGTCCATAAACTTGAAATATACAGATTTTTTAGTATTTTAATAATTTTTTACTAAAATATTTTTTTGGAGAACGAATTGTATAAAAGTGTACTTCAGACAATTCTTTTCAATTTGAAAAAAAATGATAAGTTTAGGTCATCTTATGTGTGATGCACACAAATATTTTTCAAAAAAAAAAATATGTTCAATAAAACATTAACAAAAAAAATTTGATGACACTCTCATTGTACTGGCAAACCACTAGCAATTCAGCAATCATATTACTTACTAGAGGAGAAAGATAATCCAACAAATTTAGTTATTCCAAACGATTCACCTCCAGAAACTGCAAACAAAGATGAAGGGAAACATATGGTATAGGAGACTGCTCCATTCAATGAGCATAGATAATGATGAATATAAATTTCATGCTACAGGAAGCTACCTCAATTGATGAGGTCAACACCAAGCCAAAATAATGGTGGCAGGAAGAACTTGATTCTATTGCAAGTCACGAAACTTTGAAAAAAAATGACAAAGAAATTACCCAGAGACAAAGCACTGCCTCAATTGGAAAAACACTTACCAACTCATTTCTTATTTGCACAACATAAAACAAATCACACCACTCTCAACCACACCAAGAATACCCTAGCAACCACTCTTCCTCTGCACAATTTTTGTCTCTTCTATGTACAACCACGCCAAGAATACCCTGCACCTCTCCTCTTGGCAGAACTGACATATCCCACTATGTTATTATGCTTTCTTACTTCCAATAACCGTTTTTTTAACTAGTTGAACCATCATGTCTTTTTCACTAAATCGATATTGGGGAACAACATTACTAGAATCTATTTTCATTTTTTTTCCTTTTTCCTTTTGTATCTCCTCCTTCATATTTCTTTTTCATCTAAAAGCCCACAAAACATCATCTCACATTCAAATATATTATTGTAACGGTTTGATTCCACATCCTTTGCATTTTCTTGTTTTAAAATCTTTCCTT
Organism: Sequoia sempervirens; assembly: GCA_007258455.2. NCBI lineage: Eukaryota > Viridiplantae > Streptophyta > Pinopsida > Cupressales > Cupressaceae > Sequoia > Sequoia sempervirens. The sequence continues at coordinate 1,548 of VDFB02068454.1, forward strand.
CAACAATTTCAGTCCAAGATTCAAAAGTACCAACATCCAAATTGTATGCACTCTCCTCCAACTTCTTCCAAGTTGCTACCTCATTCTTCTTCTTTTTCCTTTCTTCAGCTCCATTGGCATGTCATCTTCATGGAGTGTTAATGCTTCTGCTTTCTTATAAAGTTCTATATAAGTTCCTGCTTGTTGCATACCCTGTTGTAATGTCCTCTTCCCATCCTTTGTCAGTGTTCTCATGATTCTTTGTTTATGGTACTTGTCCTCTTCTTCACCTTGTCTTACATTACCATGTTCCTCTACTACTATCCCACACTTCACTACCCACATTTTTTTTCCATCTTCTTGGGATGATGTCTTTCTATTTTTGCACTTGGCCTACCTTCTTGTCTACTTGGAAACTTTGTCATTTTTTCCATCCTTTAACCTTATCCTTTTGGAGATTGATTTCAAACATACATAATATTTCTAAATTTGGTACATAATATTGTCTATATTTATTTGCAATTGAGTAAGTACTTTTACTTTAACCATGATGACAAAATTAAAGTTTAAGATTGATTTTTTAATGTTTGTTGGTAATAATACTTTTTATTGTTGTTTAGTTGTATTCATTTTCAACACATTGGAAGGTCTTTGAATAGATAACAAGTAGTAAAGGTGAAACAAGGAAACATACAAAGTGAAATCACATAAAATATTTATTTTCCTTGAGTTTAATAGCTAATGCTGATATTTGAAATTATATAGTTTGTGTAGGGAGTGTTAAATAAAAGGAGAGGCAATATTCCAAACATGCACAAAATATTTCACTTTGTGTAATAGTTGTAGGTTCAAATTATTTTTATTATTATATTTTTTATAATAAACATGTAATGGTATTGGTGATGTTATTGATTTATTATTAATTTTATTTTGAGATATATATTTATTTTCCTCGTCAAATCCAAATGTTCACTAAAACAATATAGGTAGCAAGTTGAAGGAAATAAATTTGGATAGTAAATATATAAATTATTTAATGCTTTTGATGCTAATTTTTTTATTAATGTTAGTTGTGAAGTTAGGACTTTGTAGGTTTCTTTTGGATTGCAAGAAATAATACAAAAATAAATGCCCAAAAATACTATAATTTAAAAGATGTCAATATCTTAGTTGGAGATGGTTGTGTATTGATGAAAACTTGAAAACAAGTTTGAAGGTCCAAGACAAACTACTTGTAAACATTACTTAACAAATATAACTAATAATATTTTTTTTGAGAGGTAAGAATATGCCCCATAAACTCTTAAGGATGGTTGGACATCTTTCAAGAGGTATTTCGTGTCCTATTTATTTATTATTTTTTCAATTAAATTGAATTAATCTTTATGTTAATATGATATATATATATATATATATATATATTAATATTTAATTTAAATAATTGATTTGTTGTTAATATATGTTTTAAAAGTTAATTAAAATGGTTGTATTTATTTCTCTTTAAATAGTTGTAAATGTATCTATCTTTCATCATATTCTTTTGTACATGATTACCTAGTGTTTAGACTAGGTATATAAAGATCTCACAAGGGGGATCTCCATTGGGGAAGGGTCCTAGAGAGGACCTAGGGTTTATCATAGATGCAAGGTGAGTAAGGTACAAAGATACAATAGAAAGGAATTTGATTAGTTAATTTAGTGGGAGAGAGTTTAGCCAAAACATCTAATCATAGATTTAACTCAATAATATTTAGGGTCTAGAATTTAGGGTTTCTAGGGTAAATAGGGTTTAGGGTTTAGTTAAGTAGTAATGGTTTTAGTAGAGAACTTGGGAATGGTAATGGGATCCACAATAAAAATAAATGAAGATATTTAAAACATACTTGAATTGAAAAAATCACTTCAATTGAAAATAATTTGATCTTATTGATCCTAATCTTATCTAGAAGATGATTCAATTAAAAAAAAATTATAATTTATATAAAATATACATACCTTCTCTTTGAGCATAATATCTTTGCATCCTTTCTTCACATAAGTTTTGTTCCCTTTCTGCTAAATGATATCGTGCTCCCTTATTTTTCCTAGTCCTTTTATTTCTCATCTTCTTCTTTGGAAAATATGATCTCAATATTTCCTTTGTCAATTCCACATTCCAAATGTAAAGCACTCATAAAAAATATCAAAAATTGAATATTTATTTGGTTTTGATATTAAAAACACAAAAGCGGACCTTCTATGTATATAAAACTTGAATAAATGTTTAAATTACAAAAGGTCAACTAAAATTAGCCTTCGTTCAAAGGTCGGTCGCTAATTTTTTTAAATATTATTTTATTCACTGACCTTCATTTGAAGGTCCTTTAATAATGTTATTTATTTAGGTTGAAACAAGCTTCATTCAAAGGTATCTTCGAACAAAGGTAATATCTTCATTCAAAGGTACCTTCGAATGAAGGGCCTTATCAAGACACTTTTGGTGTCTGCTTCAAAATTTCTTTAGAAATTCTAGTTTTAAACCTCAGTTCGGACCTTCAAATGTAATTAAATTGATAAGATAATTTGGAAGATTGTAGTCCTCGAAACAAGCTTTCCAAAAAGTATAATTTTAATGTATTTTCATTTTATTATGTATTCAATTTTTAATTTTTACTGAACATAGTTTTTTCACTGAGCATCAAGTTCTTCGTTCTACATAGATGGAAAAATAGTAAAATATTAAAAATAATTCTGCAAAATATATGTGCTCTAGGTATTGATGTCTTGTTTCACCAAAATAAAATTGAATTTCAATGTATACACAAGTTATGCTTGACGACATACACCTATGTCCAAATTATAATTAGCCTAACTACAAAAATTAATTAAAAAATATGTAACAAAAAAATATGAAAAAATATCCATGCACTAGATTTTGATGTTACAAATCCACATTTTAAAAATTAGAATTTTATCCTTTCTAGAAATTTTTTTATGTTGGATGACATAAATGTTACTTTTTAAAAATGTTGTTTATTATAAAAACTAGTTATTAAATTACATAGAAAGATTCACATTTTATTTCAAAATTAAAATTAAAAAAATATTTAGAATCTTCTCACAAATCACTACAAATCATAGTTCGCATCATCTTCAAATTCTTGATTTAGTTGCTATCAATGTCCATTTTGACCAAAAGTGGAACTTACAACTTACACAAAGATCATACTTTTAGGGTAGCCATAGAGCATATTTTATAATTTTCACCAAATGAAAATCATTCTTCATTCATAGAGCTAAGTACCCTTTTTAAATATATTTTTTCTACCTTAGCATTAATATGAGATTATTAATTTCTCATAACCTCATTCATTATCAATCTAGGTTAACTATGCTTTTAATTGTTATATTTATTTATAAGGGTTTTGAGCTTTATTATGAAATATCTTTTACCCATCCACTATACAGGCCCTTGCTGACCACATTAGTGCTTTAATCTCACATATAATTTACACTATTCATAAATTTCTAATTTTTAACCTAAAAGTGTACATTTGAGCTTTATTTTCCTATCTTTTCTTTATGCCATGAATTACTTGAGATCCTAATCTTCCGTCAAGGAGTGCACTTCAAAAACCTATCGTAGTTAATCCATCCACTAAAATGAAGTCTATTTTGATGCTCATAATTAGAATAATGATGACTATAAATCATGAGGCACATTTAAAAATTCAAGATATTTATAGTTGATCTTGCTACTTCAACCAATATTAAAAATCCTACATAGTTAGTAGATATGTTCCATGATATGTTTTCTACCAGACCATTTGGATTAGAGAATTATTAAGTGGTTATTCCAGGATTAATTCATCTATTTTGAATAGTGCTTCTACACCTAGCCCCACTATTACCATTGACTCATTAGTTATTGTTGTCACTTCTACAACCATCACTCATCTTGATAGTATGACTACCACTAATCTCATACCCTTTAACACTTATTCCTTCTTTACTTATCTACCATTGTATGGTTTTATTCTTAGCTATAAAAATACTAAGATACCCACTAGCCAAATGATGTACCACAGTCCATGATTCTTTCCTCTATCATCACTAGGCCTAAAATTACCCCACATACTCAAGCTACTTTCACATCTACTACTACATCTCATTCTTGTAGTATCCTTATCAACCTTAACTCCTCTATATTGTTATCCCGATCCATTACCTCCTCCACCCATCTTGTATCCACACTCATGCCTATACACACCATATCTAGATATCTTTATCTAAGGTCTTTTATGTGATTTATGGGAGAAATCTTGAATGAATTTATTTTGACTATATTTTTTAATGTCTAAGTTCCTCCCATTTCCATTAATTATTGGGAGCTCACATTTTAAATGTTAGTTCAACAACAAGTATTATGTATTACTATTTAAAGAGTTCACTTAAGTATTTAAACACATCAAGGAATCATTTGACCATAATAGAGTTATTAGCACATCAAGAATATTTATCTTTCTACACTAACATAACTAATTTCTACATAGAATCACACTAATCTTTATTGTAGTTCCAAGAGTTAAGTGCACCTATTCCACTACACATTTAATTTTCTAAATCAACACCAACTTATAAACATTTATCATTTTGAATTATCATCACTTTACTCAAAGTTAGTTTAGATTTTTTTTTTGCTTGTATTTATTTAATGGACCTAAATATACATATAGGAAAATTATATTTTCCTTTATAATATTAAATATAAATTATTATCACTACTTTTTTTTTTCTAATATAAACATACTTAGAATATCTATGGTCTTGGGTTTTTTCTTGTCTATTTTTTAATTAGTGTTAAATTTATATAAGCTTTTCTAATTTATAATTTTTTATTTGTTTTATACATAAAATCATTTAATTAAATTTTTTTGTATATTATAATGTAATTTAATTTGTGTTAAGGTCACTCTTGAAGGATATTGGTAATTTTTTTGGTAAATATATAAATTTTATATGGTTGATTCATAGGTTATTTATTTATTTTAACCCACCAAAGTTAGTTATGATTTAAATAATGAAAAGAATTTAACAATTGTGTCTAGAAAATTTATTAGTCTTGAAAACGTGTGGACTATATTTTGAGTTACTTTTGCTTAGGAATATAATTTTAATAAAGGATGACTCATTTTATGAGAAATTAATACATTTCAAAGAAAGAATGAAAATAAACGTGTAAAAAATCATTTCTTTCTCTCAAATTCTTCCAATAATTACTTTACAATAATGATTTATAATAAATCCAATATTTAAAGAAATATAAGTTTACCTTCAAAATAATTAACATGCAATGAAAAACTCAATATCCAAAAGACTAAATAGAGTTTACATGGATGATGATTCACTTCCCATGTTTAGTTCAAATACTCTCTTGGTTCAATTTTAATTATTTTAGCTATCCACCTATCATAGAATCAAAAGCCTTGAAATTGATTTGTTTTGACTATCGGTTGAATTCTCTACTTACATTAGAGAGGTAGAATAATGAATTGGGAAATTCAATGCAACAAAATAACTTAGCCATATAATATTCTAATAAATCATACTTATACTTCTCTTTTAATAAATTGGTTATTTTGGAAAGAAATCAATGTTGGTGTAAAATTCTTGTTTTGTGGTTTTTATTTTACCCTTGTAGGTTAATCACTTGCTTAGGTGGCAAGTTGGTTAGAGAGTTAGTTTCTTCCTAGTTACTTCATTTTCACATGGTATCAAAGTTGTCATGCCCACATGCGAACCCAAAGGAACTAATAACAATGGAACAATTTTTTTTTTTCTAAAAGAATATAATAACATACTTAAGTATTATAACATAACAATGTATTATGAGGCACAACTAGTTCCAATGGGGTACACGAAGTGACATGACTACACTAACCCATAACAACGATAATAAGATAACAATAATTAATCTATTACGTAAATCTATTCATTCCCATTTCATCATTTAAAATATCTATCAACTATATCCATATTAATAACATATGCACATATGACAATACATGGAATTATAAAGATCTAAAGTGTTACATATTTTCGATAGATACAATTCAACATGACCGACTATAACAAATGATCCTGAATAAATACATGGCCTGAATAAACATTACATCCCAATGATAGTAAAATACAACTGTTTGAAAATACATCTCAACAACCACATATACAATTTACAACAAGGTCATCCCAACACACGTGGGAGACAATACACCAATGAATACATTACATATGAAGTATATACATCAATCTGGTACATAAGGACACTGGATCATCAACATCCGCCAAAACCTGCAAGTAAAAGATACATCTGCAACAAAAGAGGGAACCCAATGGGGTGCGAAGCACGTTCCACCCAACCACCCCCGTGCTGAGAGTAGACAAGGAAGGGTCCCCGACCAAGCACGTCTAACAATAACAAAGACTAACTCCCAATAGACAACTTAACATCAAAGACCACTTAAATACTCAACAACGACAAATCCAAAGCACAACAACAAACCACTTCAGAGCATATCAACAAGTCATAATCACCACATCAATGAGACTCAAGACATAATATCACAGACTATTTCCAACAATATCCAAAGAGAAGTCAATAAATCACTTACGAGGACTTCGTCACACAGAATGTTAGACAGAGTGTCATCGCATGGTTTCACATGGATTCTCCAGACAACCTATTACAAGGTCCGCCTCCATCTCTACACATGGATTCTCCAGGACAACCAAGTTAAGGTGCCGCTTCCATCTATGGTTCTCCTGACCCTATTTCAAGGTGCCGCTCCATAGGGTTACTCATGCGGAGTCATTAACCTTTCGTGAAGACAAGGCAATGACCTTGCCAACCATGGCCTTCTCAGTCCCCTTTAGTCTGTGATAGCACTAACAGGCGGACGAGGCTTCACAATTATCTTATTAGTGTTTAATCCCCACCCGTGGTTTATTACTTAAGTTATCACTGATTAATCTAACTCTATGTGGGTTACCCTGACAGCCCCTTTGTGCGCCGACCCCCACTAGAGCCACTCTCTCTAATCACTCAACACTAAACTCTCAAACACCACAGGATTGTACCAACAAGAAAACACTGAACTAATCAAATAAATCATCCGCGAGGCTTAACCATCTCGCCCACAATCCTATGCATGACCTTCTCAACCGATACAATCCAAGTACAAACTAAAACACAACCAAGACCAAAACAAAGACCAAGCATCAAAAATACGAGATCATAATTACACAACTGTAATCCCCGCCTCTGGAAACCTAACCACAATTCAAGTACCTATAACATAATACATTGATTCTAGGGTTCTCGACAAGACCTAAACCCAAATTACAGAAAACCATAACAAATTAAATGAATAATCTTGAGAGAAAACGGTTACATAAATGATACCATAAAACTCTTTTAAATAACAAACAAATTTCATCTATAAACTAAATCCATTGCTCGAAAGGAATCGGTCACATTCAAAGCACAATTTAATTCTATTTCTAATTTTCTCAATCAACCTATGTCATTGCATACTTGTACAATATTATCCCATTAATTCAAAATATCAATATATCGTATTCTTAAAATGTATATAAATATACTTATACATTAAAATATATATTATATTTCATAAACGAATTACACAAATATATATTTATATATATATTTTAAATTGTTTAAAGAAAATATATATTAAAGATAAAATACTTTTGTAAAACTCATTCTACCAATAGTATATTACGAAATCCAATAAATATCCCATTTTAAAAATTATAATTTATTAAAATAATTAACAAATAATAAATAATAATAATATATATATTAAATAATATATAATATATATATATTAATATATATATATTAATTAATATATAATATATATTAAAATAATATATAATAAATAAAATAAAACACACAAAATAAAAAAAAACAAAAAAAAACAAAATATAAATGTCACTGTCGGCCTATGGTACTGCGTACCACAGTCGCCTGTGGTACGCGCAGTACCACAAGGGACAGCCCGGCTGGCCGTAGCCACCATAGGCTGCGACCAGTAGCCTAGGCTGCCGTGCACAGCCCGTGGTGGCTGCAAAAGGGCCGTCCATAGGGGCCATGGGGGTACGGCTCCAGCCGACCCCCATTCCCCAAAATTTAAAATTTATTTAATAAAATTTATTTATAAAATTTCTAAATTTTATTTTATTTTGAAAAACTCACTTATATTTTCAATCAGGCACGAAAATCAAGAATACAGGAACATATTTAAATTTATATACACATTTTTATATTATTTTATTTTATTTTTATATTTCAGAACAATAGCTCAACATAGAATATAATATATTTGCTTGAATAGAAAAACAGAGTATATATATATATATATTTTAAGGAGATTCAGAAACAAATTAGATAGATTGTTTTCTTTCAGAACAAATTTGAAAATACAAATATAATCAATAATAAAAAGGATTTTCTCTCTCAAAATAATTATTTTTCACCACTATGTTTCCTTAAGCTTTTTAAAAGATTTTTCAATAATCACAAAATAGATATGACAAGTAAATTCGATCTTCAATCAATGATGGTTTTTTTTTTGTTTTTTTTTCAACAATAAATTTTCACTGCTAACCTATATTGAAAAGTTTCGAACAGGTTCAATGAAAGTTTTCTACAGAAGATTTAATGTAGTTTTCAATAGAAATCATTCAAGAATATAACACAACCAAACATAACCCTCTTTCAAACAAACTATTGATTTAAAGTATTATAGACATGATTTTCTTTACAGAAATAAAGATAAATAATAACAAATGATAAATTTCATGGAACCTGGAGCCCTTCGTCTGAAGAAGAAACCCTTCTGTAGCCTCCTCTCGATCTCCTCCTACAGCTCTCTTTTCTCAATCCTGTACCTTCAACGTTCTTCTGGACAATCTTACCTTTCCAATCTCACAATAACTTTACCCAGGAAACCTCCAAACTCAAAAAAAACTATCTTTCATTTTTTTCCTTTTACCAGATCCAAAACAACAGAATAGAAGTTCTATCTGAATCCTCTTCTCATAAAAAAATAATAATTCAAAATAAAACTCCATAAAGCTCTTCTGCTTTCTTTTCTCAAAAAGCCTCCCTCCTATTGGTCCTTTTCCCAGCTTTTAAAAGCACAATTTATCTACAGTTTTTAATTAAAATAATTTATTTAAACAAGATATTATCTATACATGATTTGCTAATTTAATATTAATAAAAAGATATTATTTAATTATCTTCAACAATATTTATTTAATTTAATTATTATCAACAATATTAATTTAGAATAATTATTTACTCTTTTAATAAATTAAATCACTTTTAATTTATAATATATTTAAATTTAACATTCTACTAACTCACAATTAAATCAAAACAACTAGACAACTTAATCAATTATCCTATAAAATAAGGTTAATTAAATAAACATGACCCATAAATCAAATGAATACCACAACAATCAAACTACACAATCAACGAGAATGAAAACTTCAGTCATAACACGACTCACAACAGACGACGGACTTGGGATGGGGACACTTCCAAACCTACTCCCTTTTTCAACATTTTTACCCGTTGGGTTAATTTATTGCTCGCCCTGTCCTGCCGAAGCAGGTGGAATCGAGACTTAATCCTGCAATCCTGCATCCAAATAAACGTCAAGTAGCACATGTATATATATATAATCAAACATTCTATCGTGAGAAGGAATTGCAGTGTAGCAGGGCACTCGTGAACGAGTGATGCTACACTGTCCTCTCACCTAATCTATTCTAACAATTACAATATCAATAACAAACTAACATTTCTAACCAAATTGATCATAAGATAACATGATACTTAACTACTGCATCATAACTAATTATTAAACCATTGCATTACAAAATAATACTGAATTCAAATAACATGATTATCACATCGACATATAAAACATTAGAGAGAAAGCATTACATAATAAAATAATCCAAACCCTACATACAGAGTATCATAAGTCATACTAATAATGTCATATCAAACAATCATGTCCACTAAAGGAATAACTTCATCAAACTTCAAACCAACCAAATCAAACCATAATAGTATCATCATAGAATTAATGTATCAAGTTAAAGCATAGAAATTAATAAGTCTAAACAAGAAGAGGAGGGTATTACAAAAGTCATCTAGGTTAGACTACTAGTTCAAATTTGTAAAACTCTATTTCTTAGTGTCTCTATGTGTTTTGAAGTGTAAATCTCATCTATGGCTCCATGGAGGTTTTATGTGATGTCATGGAAGCAGGAAAGGTGTTTTACACTACAAAGGAGGTCGATTTGGCTTCATTTACATATAGAGGTTTTATGTGCAAAGCTATTCAAATTGACTCTTGCTTTGCTAATTCTCATTGGAATCAAGCCATGCTTTACAAAGTTTTCCTTTGAATATGTACAAAGGCATCTAGTAATTGCTCAAATTTAAAAAGTTTCCCTTAGATTTGCAAATCCTCCTTTAAAATATACAAATTTAGGTTTAATATGGCTGGAAATACATTTATTTTTATAAAGGTGTTTGAATCTCCACTCTTTAGATTTGCAAAGGTATTTGTGATTTTTTTCTCTAGGTAATGGTTGTGAAATTTTGTTGTAGGCATTTGATTTTTTGGTGTGTGGAAATATTTACAAAGGCATTTGGTATATGTTCAAATCTACACATTTACCTTCAATTTGATTACAAAGTTTATTTTCTTTAAAAAATTTAGCCCTTGGGCACAACCATCCAAAGGGGACTTAAACTTCATCTTCATTCTCTCAAATATTCCACACTCAAAATTGGGTAAACAATTTTTTCCAAAGGTATTTTTTGTAAAAATAATTACTGGAAATCTAGGAAATTTAGGAAAATTATAAAATTGATGTAACTTTTGATTGTTAACTCAAAATTGAATATTATTTTTTAAAGTGATAAATTTTTATGCCCGGTCCATTCGAAATTATTCCACACTAAAAATTATAAAATTTCATCTTTTGTTCCAATTGGACTTGCCTATGCACTAAAATTATAAAGTGCCAAAATAGTGTGGGGGTTATATAAGAATTTTATAATCATGAACTTAAATAAAGCTCCATTTTGGGGGTTCATCCTGTCTTTTGATTTTCACTTCCATCATTGTCTATTCAAGATTTGCAATGAAAATTCTCTTGCAATCAATTAGGTATGTTACTAGGGTTTCTTGAGAATTCTATAATATTTTCTTGACATAATTAATCCCTAATTACAAACTCTAGATCATCTATAAAAACCCTAAACATGAGCCAATTCACTTCACAAGATAAAAGGTAAGTGAGGAATTATGAAGAGGACATAATTAATTGAAAAGATCGGAGAATGCTCTATTAGAATGCTTGAGGATGGAATTTATTTGAATATGGATACAAAAGGAGTTGATCTAATAGGCCTATTTCAATTATATAGAATATGGAATTGGGAAAGCCAGTGGTGCCTAATGTATATGCCAATGTTGACCTAAATAGAGAATTGGTTGAGAGGTATGACCCAGATAATAGAATAATTAGAAACAAGAATGGTCGTGTTTTTATCAAATTAGATAGGCACCATATTTGTGAGGTCTTTGGCTTGAATGTGACTACTAATGTTCCTATTGATTTTAACTCACTGAATAGAGATTTCACTAGGGATAAGCGCAACTATAGGATGATGTGGTTACCTCATCATAGAAGAAGAGGAAATGACAAAAAAACCATTGAGTTTGTTAAGGATAAAATTGAACCCTTTTATTACGACATATTTGGGGATTATCTTATCAACACATACTTTGCTTTATGACAATTTCTAGATATGGATTTTAAGGTGCAAATTCCAATTCATTTAATGATATCTTCTATTGATTTAGAACTTAGAGATTTGAATAGGGGTTTTGACTATGCATCTTAAATTGTTGAAGGAAATCATAATCAACTATCAAAAATATCATATGAGGATTTTTTAATTCATTTTAGGTGGTACTCATTGCTATGCCATTTTTTTGTCATATAGTGTAAAGAATATCTAGAATAATGCAATGATGTAGAGAATTCATAATGATGAAGTAGTTCGATTTCCTTTTTATACATGGACTCATATTTGGTGCATGCATTGAATGACTACAAATTATGTTATTTTGGAGCAGTTCTATGTTTAGGTAGAATTGGGCAACCTGGGATTTCATTATTCTCAAAGATTATTAGAGAAAATATTGAAGTTTTTGTGATAGAGAGAAAGAGATCCAATGTCTAAGGTAGACCATAATTGAACTGATTGGTTTCTGCAAACCAATACCATTATTATCAAAATATATGGGTCTCCATCTTAGCCTCATATATTTCCAAAATTTATAGTAGAAAGAATTCTATTCAAGCAAATAATGTGGAAATTAAATGAAGCTAAAAATTTTCATTTAATAAATAGAGAAAAAGGGACTCTCTTGGCATCTTCCATGATTTTCTCTGAATTTAAAAACATGGCTAAGGAAGGATTGGGGGTATTATCCTCATTATTATAAGATTTTAGAATGAAGGTTGATAATTTAAGAAATTGTGATCTTGAACACTTTATAAATCAAGTTATATTGAATGCAAAGAGGTCCAATTTGTATCGCTTGTTTCAAATAGTGGAATATGCCATAAAAAATGGTGTTATTTATGAAGAGTTTAAATTAGGGAAATAAAAATGGGCTACAATTCACAAAATTGAAGAGATGAGAAAGAAATCCCATCCTAGATATAAAGGAGCCTATTTTGAAATTATTGACCCAATGATTCAAGGCTCCAAAGTATGTTGAATAATGATGAAGCTATCATTAATATTATTCCTACACAGCTCCTCCTACCCTTGCAGCAACAAAAACTCCCTTTCTTGCTCTCATTTCGAGGGGGTTCTCTCTCATTATTTGAACTTTTCTTCTCCAATCTCACTCTATTCTCTATTCTTCCTTCTTGCAATATCACTTCTACTAGTGAATCTCTACCGGACTCAAGTCCCTCCAACAACCAAAGCTCTCTTTCAACCACTCAATGGTGTGTTCGTGCATTCAAGAGGGGGTGAAGGACTATTGGTAACACTCTCTTGTTCTTATATATTTATGAATAGACTATTTTTCTTATTTTCTATTTGGTGGTGAAGGTTTTCCTCCTTAAGCGGGGATTATTTTCACCACTCTTTGTTTGTTTACTTTGTTTACTCTCTTTATCTATTTGGTTATCAAGGAGGTGAGAACACCAAAATGGGGGTTTGACTGTGGCAAGCCTCAAAACAACCCCAACATTTTTCCTCATATGTTTTGTGTGCAGGTTGCTAGAGTAAAGCTTGGAGAAAGGTTTCAACTCTATAGCCATTTGTAAGTTCATCATTGGCCCTCATTTGTACTTTTTCTCGCTTCCTACTTTCTATTTATTTGTGATGTCAAATAGACCTCGGATCTGAGTACGTTGGTAGGATTTTAGTGTTTCTTCCCAAGGTTTTGATTCTCTATTAGCCTTAGATGCTAATGTGCCACATTGGTGTCCTGGTACCACGCTACAATCCTCTATTCAAGAACTATTCCCTCTAAGGCAGAGATCTAGTAGTCTTACTTGCTCAGGCTCTAAAGCAGTCTTCTTGAATATTCACTCCTAATACAACCCTCTTTGTAATTTATTCATTCAATAAAGTTTGAGGTGGTTAAGGGTAGTTCGCTCCCTATGATTCTCTTGAGAACAAAGAGACTCATCAGCAATGAATCCCCCTTATCTCACAAAATGTTAATATCACTAGGAAGAACAAAGATAAGGATAAAAAAGTATTATTGTAAACTTTGTGACAAATGACATAATGAAGAGGTTTGTTGAAGCTTCATTTGGAGGTACACCCTTTTAAGAATCATAAAAAGAATAAGAATATTTCTTTAGCAAAAAGGTGAACAAATAGATTACACCTCTAATTTAGATGAACGGTTGTTATGTACCACAATAGGAAAATGTGCACACATGGGAAGTAGTGAATCTTAAGATGAGAACATGTTGACTAAAATCTTATAGTTCAAGCTACAACTCAAAGGAAGAAAGGAAGATGTAATATTTGACACTTGTTCTTAAGAAAAATTGATTTCTCAATCTCCAATCAATTAGCTTGGGTTGCTAATTGAGAATCATTCAAGTCCTTATTTGTTGGGATGGCTGAAACAAGGCATATATATCTTATTCAACACTTTGTATGCCATTAAGTTTGGAATCATCATATACTTCAAGGATGAAGTGATTGTTGATGTTATTCCTAGTAGTGTAGAATATTCTGCCTAAAATATTCCTCTAGATAAGTTTGATAGTTGCTAAATTGTTAAGATAATGATTGTTTAGTTGTACAATCTTGCATGGAGTTGCATGCCTATTTTATAGTTAGAAGTTGCCATTCTAGATGGCTCATCTCTTGCTACATATATTGTACTCATTCTTAAGCAATTATCATGTTAATAATAAAGAATGCATTTATTTAGAATTTATTCTTCATCTCAATTTGTGAAATTTTGTAATTTGCAACTCTAATATTCCTAAAATTATCACATGGTATCAAAGTAGAGGCTAGTTTGAGTGCAAATTTGTTGTATATTTTAGGGTAGAAAATCATGGAGACAAATGTGAATATTGATCAATGCATTCACTCTTTCTTGTTTTCCTGCATTAGGTTTGAATTTTCTTTTTGATCTCTACACATCATTTCAATTCTGGATCATTTTTAATCAACTATTGCTTCATAGATTCTAGAGTTGTTCTAGTTTGCAATTTTTTGAGTATTCCTTGGAATTAGGTCTATTGTTGCTTTATCATGATTCTAACTTGGTTCATTTAGTGACTCTAATATGGTTTCTAGCGAACATAATTATCTTTCTTGTTTGTCAGATTAAGGATTCCAGTGTTACTCCACAAATGTACTTCTAGCGCTACTCCATAAGTGTGCTTACAGTGCTTCTTTGCAGTAGGTTATCTCATTATGCAGGGGGGTTGTATGTATTTTCTTGTCATCCTTTGTGTGGATGGAGATTGATTGGATTTGTGGTGGATATCATTATTGAATAAATGTTTAGGATTTTTCTCACTGAGTTTTCTCCTTCCCTCTTTGTAATTGGGTTCCTAATCAGGCTTTGTTTCTTAGAACCATATCTGTATATTCACCTAGCTACACTTAAGGAGGGTGTTAGTGTAGAATATCCTGCCTAAAATATTCCTCTAGATAAGTTTTCTAGTTGATAAATTGTTAGGATAATGATTTCTTAGTTGTGTAATCTTCCATGGAGTTGCATGCCTATTTTCTAGTTAGCAGTTGTCATTCTAGATGGCTCATCTCTTGCTATATATATTGTACTCATTCTTAAGGAATTATCAAGTTAATTATGAAGAATGCAATTACTGAGAATTTATTCTTCATCTCAATTTTTCTAATTTTGTAATTTGTAACTCTACTAATATTCCTAAAATTCTCACAATTCTATTTGATGTTTGTAGCATGGTGTTTGAAAGCCATTATCTCTATGAGAGGGATGAAATCTTCTATAGGAAGGGAAACAAGTATAGGTTGATCAAAGGAGGTGAAGATTTCATGATCAAGTCTTATGAAGGAAAATCTAGAGTTTCAATGTTAAATGCAACTCAAGCAAGGTGGCTAATTAATGCCTATGGCAAGTTTGCATTGTTGATTTTGAAGGGTAAGCAAGAAGAGAAAGTGGTTGAAGATAAGACGATGAATGTGTTGGATACTAGAAAAAAGAAAAAAGGTATATATGAGCTTAAATTTTGGTTCAGCAAGCTCTTTGAAGGGCCAAAAGGGATGCTCCCATATAGGCTAATTGATCTTGAAATCCAATTGCTACCCAGTTGCTTGCTTCCTAATATAGGTCTATATTGGCAAAGCATTTCAAAGGAAAATGAGTTTAAGGATCACCTTAAATAATTCTTATGAGTATGGAGTAATCAGACCCAACATCTCTTCATGTAGTTCTCCCATAGTGGTTTACCATAAAAAGATGGAACATGGCACATATGCATAGACTATATAGTGTTAATCAAGATAAAAATGAAGAATAGGTATCCACTATGTTGGATCAAAATTCTTTTGGTTTAGTTGCAACATTCTATATACTTTAAAAAGTTGGATCTATATTTTGGATATCATCAAGTGTGAACTAAGGAGGATTGCATGCAAAATCACATTCAAGACTAGGCATGATCTATTTGAGTGTCTAGTGCTTCCATTCAATCTATGTAATATATCCAAAATTTTAATGATTCTAATGAATGAGGTATTACAACAAAGTTAATTCATGTATACTATAATTTGATTCATAATAACCCATCAATAATGGACAAATTTTTAACCTAAGTAGAGTATTACATTCCATCTATTATGCAATTTAAGTAGGTTTAAAGAATTGTTAATTTGTGTAACTTTTGAAGTTAGGGTTGTATCCCTATGTTCATCAATTGATCATTCGATCTATGTAACATATCTATAAATTTCATGAGGCTTATGAATGAGGTATTATAGTATATTTTAGTGGTACATGCAATAAGTTGATGCATAATACCCATCAATTATGCAAAAAAATTTAACATTATCCTATTTTGTGATACATTACATCGATTACAACTTCTATTGCATTGACACTTCAAGGTACTAATAGAGATCATGTTATCTAAAGGACAAGTTATAGTAAAATTTGAAGTTACAATTGATATTGTGATGGTTATAGGTTAATTAGGACTATCATAACTTCATTTTAATTGTCTACAGTTCATTAGGATAGTCATAAATTCATTAGAACTATCATAAATTCATTAAGAATGTCATAAATTTATTACAATAGCCATAACTTTGCATTTAGTGTGTGTTGGGGCCATACAGAAAAAGACAACACATCCAAATGGGTGGTTTTATGGTATAAAAGGTCCTATTTCACACCCCATCTTGCTCGAACGTTGCAGGATACATTATGTCAACACTTTCCCTTAAGAGTCCTAAGTTCCCAAAAGTGGAAAACTTTGGATAACTATTTAATGAAAATTGTTGCAGCTATAAACATTTCATCTGAAGGTACAGGGTCATGTAGGTTACCTCCACAATAACCTTTCTTAGTTTTTGAAATCTCCAATCCACTTGACCATGGCGACAATTTTTCAAATGTTGCAAAAAGCATCAGATGTGTTTATTAAAAACTTGTCAAAATCCATACTTTTCATTTTATTTGTTGCATGAAAAACTGACCATTCCAACATGTCAAGTGTGTGTGTTTATGCTAGGAAATTTCTTGCTTTGTACCCCAACATGCCAGACTGTTCCAAGCTACATTATATTGACACTTTCTCTTAAGATCCCTAAGTGCCAACAAGTGGTGAAATTTTATGAATTATTTGTTGGAAATCATGGAATATAGAAACATTTTTTCTGAAGGTATAGGGTCATGTAGGGTCCCTCTACAATAACCTCTCTTAGTTTTTCATATCTTCAATCCATTTGGCAGTGGTGACAAGTTTTCACAAGTTGAAAATAACATCAAATGCATTGAAGATAAAGTTGCAAGGTAGCATAATTTTAGTTTTGTTAGTCATGTGGCCAAATCGATAGTTCCACCATGTCCAAGTGGGTGGGTTTATGCTAGGCAAGGTCCTATTTTGCACCCCAGCATTCTAGATCATTCCAGACTACATTGTATCAACACTTTCTCTTGAGAGCTCTAAGTGCCAAAAAGTGGCAAACTTTGATGAGATATTTCTCAAAAACCATGGCACTTCGAAACATTTGGTCTAAAGGTACAGGGTAATGTAGGGTCCCTCTACAATAACCTCTCTTAGTTTTTCATATCTCCAATTCATTTGGTTGTGGTGACAAGTTTTCACACATTGAAAAAAACATCAAATGCATTGTAGAGAAAGTTGCAAGGTGGAATAATTTTTGCTTTTTTCATCATGTGGCTAAACTGATAGTTCCAACACATCTGAGTTGGTGGGTTTATGCTATGAAAGGTCCCATTTCACACCTCAGCATGTCGAATCATTCTAGGCTACATTGTATCAACGCTTTCTCTTAAGAGCCCTAAGTGCCAAAAAGTGGCAACCTTTAACGAGCTATTTCTCTAAAACCATGGCATTTAAAAATATTTTTTCTAAAGATACAAGGTCATGCAGGGTCCTCTATAATAACCTCTATCAATTTTTGATATCTCCAATCCATTTGGTTGTGGTGACAAGCTTTTGCACATTCAAAAAAAGGTCAAATGCATACAAGAGAAAGTTACAAGGTGGCATAATTTTTGTTATGTTCATCGTGCAGCCAAATTAATAGTTCCAACGCATCTATGTGGATGGGTTTATGTTATGTAAGGTCATGTTTCACACCAAAGCATGCCAAATCATTCCAGTCTACATTGTACTAGTTCTTTCTCTTAAGAGCCCAAAGTGCCGAAAAGTTCCCAAATTTTATGAGCTATTTCTCAGAAACCGTGGCACTTAGAAACATTCCATATAAATTTACATGGTCATGTAGGGTCCCTCTACAATAACCTCTTTTAGTTTTTCATATCTCCAATCCATTTGTCCATGGTGACAAGTTTTCAGATATTGAAAAGGCATCAAATACATTGAAGAGAAAGTTGCAAGGTGGCATAATTTTTGTTATGTTCGTCATCCATCCAAACTGATAGTTCCAACACATTCGGGTGTGTGGTTTTATGCTAGAAAAGGTCTTGTTTCACACCCCAACATGTTGGATCATTCTAGGGCTACATTGTATTGATGCTTTCACTTAAGAGCCCTAAGTGCCAAAAAGTGGCAAACTTTGACAAGCTATTTATTAGAAACTATGGAACTTAGAAATATTTCATCTAAAGGTACAAGGTCATGTAGGGTCTCTCTACAACAACCTCTCTCAGTTTCTCCAATCCATTTGGCCATGGTGACAAGTTTTCATACATTTAAAAAAGCATCAAATGCATTGAAGAGAAAGTTGCAAGGTGGTATAATTTTTGTTTTGTTTGTCACGCAGCCAAACTGACAGTGCCAAAACATCTGGGTGGGTGTTTTTATGCTAAGCAAGGTCTTTTTTCACAACCCAACATGCCGGATCGTTCTAGGCTACATTGTATTGACGCTTTCTCTTAACAACCTAAGTGCCAAAAGTGGTGAAATTTGATGAGTTGTTTCTCAAAAATCATGACACTTAAAAATATTTTTTCTGAAGGCACATGATTACATAGGGTCCCTCTACAATAACCTCTCCTATTTTTCCATATCTCCAAGTCATTTGTCCATGGTGAAAGTTTTTTTGCTGCCCTAAAAGCTATTAGATGCATGCAATGTGAAGTTGTATGGTAGCCTAATTTTTGTTATGTTCTTTGTGGGGCCCAACCATTAGTGACAACACATCAAAATAAGCACATGTATGCTATGCATGGTCAAGTTTTTCACCCCAACCCTCCCAAATGTTCTAGGCTACACTGTGTTGACATTTTCTCTTAAGATGCCTAAGTGCAAAAAACTGTTGAACTTTGACACGTTGTATCTCAAAGTCAGTGGCACATACAAAAAAAAAATTAACCTATGTGTGCATGCCAAGCCCCTCTACAACAAACTCTCTCAAATTTTGAATACTTAAAATGATTTCGCTGTGGTGAAAGTTTTTTTGCTAGCCCAAAAACTATCAGATGCAGGCAATGTCAAGTTGTAGGGTAACCTAATTTTTGTTTTGTGTGTCACGAGGATGAATTTTCAACCCCAAAACATCTGGTTCAACACGTCTACACTTGGCATGGTCCTATTATTCACTTCAAATCTCTCAAATTTTCTAAGTTACACTGTGTCGATGCTTTCTCTTAAGATCCTTGTTGTCCACTTTTTAATAGTTTTTGGTATTATTAAAGGTTTAGTTTGGTTAGTTTTTGTCTTTAGTCTATAAAAAAACCTTCATAGTTAGTTTTTGGACATGACTAGCTAGTCCAAACCTACACCATTGTATTTCATGAACTCTATGTGAGGTTAGGATTATTTAAGTTAGAGCAACATGAAGTCCTCAGGTACCATAACAACCTATGAACATCCAATTATTCTAAGATGAATCTAGTTAAAGTAAAAAATATATGAGAATCCTATCACTATGTGAGAAACATTAAGGAAGAGTTCAAGTAGAAGGGTGAGTGGGAAAAATCACCACACCAAAGAAGAAATTTCTTTCAAAAAAGAGAAAATTATCCTACCAAGTAAATGGTGCAATAAATACAAAAATAGAAGTGCTCCATTGTTGATTGTCATGCTTGAATTCTAGAGAGAACCAAAAAATTCATAATGGGAAAGAGTGCACCATCGAAAACAAAAAATGATTGATTTCGATTTGGGATAGGGAGATAAAACCCACCCTACTGATTGAAATGTTAGAAACTTCTTTTATGTAGCACAAATTATATAATGATGATATCAAGCCATGAAAAGGAATCATTGACAAAAATCCTAGCATTCTAGTCAAAATCACACAAACAACCATGCCAGAAGTTGAACCAAGGTGATTATTCCATGAATATAGATGTGGGTGCAAGGGTAGACTTGAATTTATGATCAATGGTTGTAGCATGAAGAACCTCATTTCTTTAGCAACCACTAAGTGACCAAATTTTCCAACCATGCTTCATCTATAGTAGTACAAATTGAGATGGTTTGGATCCTACAATACCCAAGGTACACGGTTTAGATTCACTGTTTCTTTTCATTTGCTCTTTTTTCCTTTTTATAAATTGTAATTTTGTGATGTAGTGCTAATGGAAGTCTATAATTTACTCCTTGGACATTGATACATGCATAGTCAGAAGTGTATATATAGTGCCAATCCACACAATTTAGTTGTGTTAGTCAGTAATAACAGATACTAGATTCATAAAAGGATTTCATGCTAAACATGTTTTCTAGTTCTAAAGAATATTATGTCATACAACTATACATAATTGGATTTCCACAATTCACTATTAGCTAACATACAATTTGTAATGGAGAAGATAGATTAGATTTTGGAAGCAATATTTACATAAAATTATTCTATGTCTATGTAGAGTCTAGTTGAAGTGAGCTAGCTCACAAAACAAGCCAAATGGTTCACTAAGTAACAACTATAGATCAAGGTTTTGCACCTACTTTGTAGATAATGCAAGATACCATTCATTTACAAGGAGAGTTAATTGATCTAAGAGGATCAACTAATATTGGATTTTATAGTAATTCCAAGACCATTCTCCTGGCTTGCAATTGTTATGGTAAAGTTATTGTCTATTTTACACCAAAGCAACTCCCAAATGCGCATAATTGTGCTAAGATCATCAATCTATCTCCAACAAATGTGAAATACCCCAGTAGTGACCATGTAAATTACTATATACAAGATAGGACTTGGAAATAACTATACTTTTCTCAACCTTTTGTAGTTTGTAACATGGCTTTGGAAAGGTCAAAAATACCTCCAATGCAAACTACAAAGACTAATTAGCATCACACATCTTTGCATTGTTTCAAACTTTCAAGTATTGTTCTTAAAATATCAAACAATGTATCATCATGATAACCCAAGTGACACCCTTGAGAATTATGTTTGTCAAGTCATCGACCAACACATTGCATGCATCAATAGCATTTTCCAACAATCATGAGATGATACACATGAAAATGGTTCAACTATTAATAACCAACATCCTTCATGGCATGCAATACATACATACATGTAATATTAGCAAATAAATGAAAATAAAGAGCAATATATAAATAGATGACATTATAAAATAATAGCCATACATCTTCCTAAAGAGTATGCCATGTAAGGTTGAGAAAATAAATTAAACATATTTACTATTTTTAATTCTATAACAATCTTAAACTTTGTAGTGCCTTGTATCATAAAACTTTCACACGTACATCACACATAAATTTATCTAGATCCTCATCCAAATAAAAGTGGTAAAAAAAATTGCATTAACCAAAAATCCATAAGGCCATACAACGTTATATGTCAATCAAAGTATACAATATGAAATGATGGTGGAAGGGAGATTACAGGAATCCCCTTTAAGGATAGAATAGATTCGCCAAATAACACAAGGACCCTAAACACTTTCACTTCATTAGGAAATGAGATCCCTAGAATGAGTTGACTAACTACCCTTAGGTGAATCAACCCAAAGTAAGAATCTGTTGATTTCCTTTATGACTTGACGGACGAGGGTAAAAGGATGAAATAAGCTAAACAAAACTTTTGGGAGATAAATAAAATGTGTCAAATCAATCCAATTATACCAATTCAAACTTGCAATCTGAAGACAAACTATATGATAGACAGAAACAGCTGATAAACTATAGATCTGAGAAGGATAAAGCAGTATGCACTTGTCACCAAAACAAAGTTTTAGATGGTTGAACAGGGATTGATTCGCCCTAGGGAGAATGGGCCCACATTTAGGGATTTTACTTGGCTTTTGGGAGCCTCTAATGCAGATCTGTAGCTTCTATTTCGTGCATGTTTCAATGTCATAAAGTTGAAAATAAATTTTGTAAAAGAGTTTTCATGAAAAGATGACAACTTTTGTAACTTTTACAACTTCTTCATTTTTTCTTTTTAATAGATCTTCAAGCCTTCTTCAACCTAAATCTGCAAACACACATAAAGGAGAATTTTTTTTTGTTATTGGTGAATGGGGGTTTTCCTTGGTCAAACCCCGTTTGGGTAATTAAACCTTGTAATGAAATAAAATAGCATGAAGGATGGAATGGAGAATGAACAATGTTATGTTACCACTTAATAAACCCTTGTAGAAGCTTGATTATGAAGGTCTGCAATTTGCGTGAAATGAATTCAAAGGATGTGGACCTTGATACTTGAAAGTGCTTGAAATAATGTTTCACTTGATCATGAAACCTACATCAAAATGTTAGCTCAAACAACATGCATGATGCAAGAAGACTTTGACATGATGGATTGATCTTGATAGCTGCAATAAATCTCTAATACTAATGCTCTTGAATTCTCCTGAAATGCTCTTGATAATAAACTTGCTCATAAGATTTTCTAGGATTGCTTAGGATGAAATTTAGTGAAAATAACCTCTTATTTATAGGCATGTAACCTTAATTCCCCGAAATTAAACATTACAAGCCGAAATTCAAAATTTGAATTTAGAAACATTAAGGTCCCACCAAAAACATATTTAAAAATGGGTTCCTAAGGCTTAGGGAAGACCCATTCACCCATGGGAAAATGGGTCTCAAGTCCCTAAACTTGGAACTCACATTCTCCAATGTAAAGTGTAATTTTTAAGCATTAATTTCTATCGGGTTTCCCCTTGAAATATTACAATTAATTAAGCTTGTAAATGCATAAAAGGGATTATTAAGGCATAATTAAGCTCAATTATTTAATGGATCCCTAAATAAGTGTGAAAGCGTAAATAAATACATTTAACAACACTTACTTAAGGCAAGATTAAGTTGATTTCACTAGGAGGGCACAAACAAAGTGTGGAATTATAAAGGGTTACATTTTCCTACACTACACAGTATATCCAATAAATTCATACAAGCTTGTAAAAAATCTGTATGGACAGAAAATGTCACATATCGATAATACAAAACATATGTTTAAAAATGTCACATAGCCATACAACAAAGAACCCTAATACATAGTCATTTCCCACTAGGGGAAGGAAATACAACTACAAAAAGAAATCTCTCACAACTAGAGAAAAGGAGAAAAACCCTATGGGAAAAAACCGCTCTCCAAAAAGAGAAAACAAAACAAAAATGATGCATGGATGGAGGACTCAATCACACCTCCCAAGGAGTACATACATCATGTATATACAATCAATGGCCCCCCAGTAAGAGGGAAAGAGAGAGACTATATAGCCCCCCATAATGTGTAATTGCCTGCAAAAATGGTAAGTGCCTAAAGACAAAACATGATCCAATGTCAACAAACAACTTGTCTCCCTTTTGGAAGAAACAAAACCAAGTACAAATGTAGGTATGCTTCCCATTCTAGATAGGAATTAACAAGTGCAATCCAAATGTAGGATGAAAATGTCTCTGAAATATGCTCATGTGTTGCCAAGACCTTGGAAGATGATGCCATGAACCATTCAGGAACATACCCAATCACAATAGAAGGTGAAAAAAAAGGTACCACTGGACATTGATGTTGAACACTCTCTAAAGACAAAGATGGTTTGATAATAATTATTCAATAACCATCATCAAAGAGAGGGGATATACCCTCAAATGTGTCTTCTAAGTCAGAAATATGAGATTCTACAAACAATGAACCAATGTCTAACAAATAAGAATCCCAATTAGGAAGACAATGATAATCTTATTGCTTAGGAATGATGGAATTACTCAATGAAGGTGGATCAAATATCTCTGACAAAGAAACAAGAACCTCTAAAGCAACCACAACCTCCAAAGGATCACAAGCATGGTCTATCTTCTCTAAAGAACAAAGAGACACAATGGTAGTGGAAGGAGGGTCATCGAGAGATGGCAGAGTATCATGATCTCCATATGATTCTCAAAGGTAATTCCAAAGAGCATAAGGGGTCTCAAAATGGCAAAGGAATCTAAAAGGTCCTCATCATTGATATGCTCAAAAATAACTCCATAGACTCTAGCCCTAAATACTTTCCAAATCGTATACCTAGTACGTGTGTCTGGAATAGGATTTTCACTATACAAATATGGCAATAGATTATCCTCACTAAGATGGATGAGAAAAACATCACTCCATTTACTAAAGTTCCCTTTCTCTAAAGAAATCATTATAACTTAATAATTCTTGAAAATTTCAAAGATAGTGCTTTCACAAGTATAAAAACTTCTAAAAAGAACTAAACCTGATTTGCAGCACAATTTTATGTAGCCCATTACTTGATCTCCATGCTAGCACCAAGAAAACACTACCAAGCAAGCCAAAGCCTCTTTACAATCTAACAAAACCTCTATGAGCCTTAGCTCAAACAACATTGAAGGCACCGGAGTATAAACAAACTTGTTTTTCAACTATCTCACCAAAGTGGGACAAAAGGTTGCAGCCAAGTAAAAAAAAAGCAGTGAACTTTTTCATGACTATGAAAATGAAGGGAACCCTAAATGAGATTTTTGTAGCCTCTAAACAAAGAAATGGCCTCCAAACAAGGAAATTCCTCCCTGTAGCTCCTCAAAGGTTGCAGCCTATCATGTGCACAAATCTTTTGAAATTCTTCCACAATAGAAACTATTGTTGAGCCTTTCAAAAAACATGGCCTCATGGAGAAGCCTTTGCAGCTTCAAACTTGCACTTCTTTCAACATCTTTTCACCAGTGATTCACCAATCTACCTTCAAAGTTGCACCCACAACCTCTAAAGAGCAAAAAATTGTACCTTCACAACAAAAAATTGGCTTTGTGAATGAAAAATGTGGCTCCCAACAAGCAAGTGGGCCTCTGCACAACAAATCAATGTCAAAAAGGATGCTTGTGGTCTTCTCCTTTGAAGAAAATGTGACCTTTTTCCACAAAATCAAGCCCTTTGGGAGATGAAACACACCATAGCAAGCCAGAATTAAGGAGTGGTTATGCCACACACCAAATCTAGAATGAAGGAGTGGTTTTGCACTAGACTGGAACTAATGAGTAGTTATACAATGCCCAAGCTTGAACTAAGGAATGGTTCCACACTGCTGAGAATGAGACAGCCAAGTGAAATGTTCGTGAAGAATGACTTTGAACCACAGCAAGAATGAACAGAAATTGCAACATCTTCCACAACAAAAAAAACATGGATAGCAAAATCACTTCCTTTGCCTCTTAATCAATTGGCCTCTCCAAACAAAAATCCACACTCACAAAAAAAAAGTCACGACTACAAATGAAATCAGCTCCAATAGAGAAAAAACGTCCCTCAAAAAAATGTGCCTTCTCCTTGCTTTTTCCAATGCCTCCATATGCAACAAAATTGATCTCCAACAATTGAATTCTAGCTTCAACAAAGAAAAATTCCCAGCAATCACAAATCATCATAGGAAAATACACAAATTTTGAAATTTGAAAAATTTCAAATGCCAAAAAAACATTTTGCAAATAAATGATCTCAAACACTCGGATGAAAACTCTCAAGGGAAGGAGAGCAAAATGGTTGTTTTTGATACCATGTTGGTGTCAACCACCTCCTAGGAGCACCATTTGCAACAAAAAATCCTTCACAATGTATGAGAGAAGCATAGCTATTTCACCAAGAAAGAGTGAATAAATGAGATACAAAATTACATAGTATACAGGCTTTTTAAAGCCATGAAAAAATAGACTGGTGTAAAACTACCCTATGGGAAAAACTAATTAGAGTAATTTACCCTAAGTAAAAAACTTAACACACTAACACCATTCATATAAGGTTCAACTATTCACATGTAATAAATATATTTATTTACTGGTTACATACCCCTGGACTTGACGATGTATAGAAATAGGGGTCTTGTGGAACAATGCAAGTATCATCAACACTCTGACCCTGAATTTTCATCATAAACATTCTACTAGTTTAGTTATTCTTACAATTTTGAATAAGGCATCTATCATAGCCATCTCTTGTGTAGTTGATGTATCATAATTACTCTCACAATCATATGTAAAAATAGCATTGCAAGCATGATAAAAGTGGACTTGAACTCCAGGCCTAGAAGACTCACCCACATCGAGCTCTACTAGAGTTCGCACATATTGTATAAGGCTCTAAGTTAGTGAGTTGATGGAGTACAAGGTGTCCACCTCCACATTGTCCTTCACCGTAGAAGGAACATTCACATGCTCCAACATGGATCTATCCAAGGGTCTTGATGCCAACTGCAGATTACATTGTGCCCCCACTCTATCATGTGTGGAGCCCCCACCTCTACGGGCTAGAAATCTAGATAGTCAAAATAATTTGGAATCTTATTGAGGACAAACTCACAATAGAGTTTCCTCAAAAATCATCGTGGCATCTCATAGTTATTGCATGGAGGTTGGTCAAAAACCATATGTGTGTGGAATGTGAGAAGTTAATAAATCAACACAAACCTTAATGAAACAAATTATATCAAAGATTCAAAGCAAAGAAGCTAATCTAAATTGCAATTTAACAAATCTTTTAAGAACGTCTCATTGTCCTCTATTCTTAAATATTCCTTTAACCCTTTGGCCCTAAGATTTCTATGTGCACAAAGGCTATTAGAATGACACTTAAGAACAAGATTGGTATTCAAGATGCAAGCCAATTAAATTCCTACATGAAACTATATGATAAAAATGATAATGGATACTATGATGAATGGATGATGATGCTAGATTATTCAAGGTAGATACTATGGTATTGAGATGGGATGATTCTACATATGCTCAAATCCAAACTATGGAAATGCTAATCTAAAATGCAACTATGATGCAAAGGATGACAAAAGAATGCAACTATGAAGCAAAGTGTTGTTCTAAGATTTAACTATGATGCAAAACATGATATGAAATGTAACTATAAGACTCCAAAATTCTCCCAAGATCAAATGATATTCTTGCATGATAACTTTATTTAAAAGTGGATGCAAAATACAATGCCAAAGGGTTGTATTTATAGCCTTTTCCAAGCATCTCGTGAGGTGGCAACGATTGATGGTCTAGATTCGAACAAGAAGAATGAATGGTGGAGATGGAGAGAATAGAGATGTTATCCCCTTGACCAAAGATAACATGCCATTTGGATGGAGGAATCTCTTGACCAATGGGCAACATGCCAAATGGATGGAAGACTCAAGTGTGGGAAGAAAAGACCATGTTTTTGAAAATTGGTGGAAGAAGTATGTGAGGAATAAGCCATGTGCTTAAAAATTGGTTGAAGATAATTCTAATTTAAAAATTAGAATTATTTAATCTCATGTGACCTTGGTGAGGTGGCACAAAAAGTTGTAGACATGTGCTTGAATTCTTAATTGAGATTAGTGAAGATTAATT
Organism: Sequoia sempervirens; assembly: GCA_007258455.2. Classification (NCBI taxonomy): domain Eukaryota; kingdom Viridiplantae; phylum Streptophyta; class Pinopsida; order Cupressales; family Cupressaceae; genus Sequoia; species Sequoia sempervirens. The sequence goes on from VDFB02068454.1 coordinate 29,634, forward strand.
AAATAAAACAAGCTTATGAAAATTTGTTTATTTAGTTAATTTAGAAGAATATGATTTTAGATTTGGAGAATTTAGAATTTATTTATACATAGTCAAAATATTAATTAAATAACTAGTATTTAATTACATGCCATGACTAATTAAATTCCTACATGAAACTATATGATAAAGATGATGATGGATACTATGATGAATGGATGATGATACTAGATTATTCAAGGTAGATACTATGGTAGTGAGATGGAATGATTCTACATATGCTCAAATGCAAACTATTGAAATGCTAATCTAAAATACAACTATGATGCAAAGGATGACATAAAATGCAACTATGAAGAAAGTTTTATTCTAAGATTTAAATATGATGCAAAACATGATATGAAAAGTAACTATAAGACTCCAAAGTGCTCCCAAGCTCAAATGATGTTTGCATGATAACTCTATTCAAAAGTGGATGCAAAATACAATGCCAAAGGGTTGTATTTATAGCCTTTTCCAAGCATCTTGTGAGGTGGCAATGATCAGATGCAAGCCAATTAAATTCCTACATGAAACTATATGATAAAGATGACGATGGATACTATGATGAATGGATGATGATACTAGATTATTCGAGGTAGATACTATGGTAGTGAGATGGAATGATTCTACATATGCTCAAATGCAAACTATTGAAATGCTAATCTAAAATGCAACTATGATGCAAAGGATGACATAAAATGTAACTATGAAGAAAAGTGTTATTCTAAGATTTAAATATGATGCAAAACATGATATGAAAAGTAATTATAAGACTCCAAAGTGCTTCCAAGATCAAACGATTTTTCTGCATGATAACTCTATTCAAAAGTGGATGCAAAATACAATGCCAAAGGGTTATATTTATAGCCTTTTCCAAACATCTTGTGAGGTGGCAACAATCAACGATCCAAATTGGAACAAGAAGAATGAACGGTGGATATGGAGAGAATCAAGATGTTGTCCCCTTGACCAAAGGCAACATGCCATTTGGATGGAGGAATATCTTGACCAATGGGAAACATGCCAAATGGATGGAAGACTAAAGTGTGGGAAGAAAATACCATGTGTTTGAAAGTTTATTGAAGATAATTCTAATTAAAATTTAGAATTATTTAATTTCATGTGACCTTGGTGAGGTGGCATGAAAAGTTGTAGACGTGTGCTTGAATTCCAAATTTGAGTTTCTTAAAGGAACCTTTAAGAATAGAGGACAATGAGACATTCTTAAAAGATTTGTTAAATTGTAATTTAGATTAACTTCTTTACTTTGAATCTTTGATATAATTCATTTCATTAAGGTTTGTGTTGATTTACTAACTTCTCACATTTCACACACACACATGTTTTGCATCATAGTTAAATTTTAGAATAACACTTTGCTTCATAGTTGCATTTTATGTCATCATTTGCATCATAGTTGTATTTTAGATTAGCATTTCAATAGTTTGCATTTGAGAATATGTAGAATCATTCCATCTCACTACCATAGTATCTACCTCGAATAATCTAGTATCATCATCCATTCATCATAGTATCCATCGTCATCTTTATCATATAGTTTCATGTAGGAATTTAATTGGCTTGCATGTTGAATACTAATCTTGTTTTTTAAGTGTCATTCTAATAGAATTTGTGCACATAGAAATCAGAGGGCCAAAAGGTTAAATGAATCTTTAAGAATAGAGGACAATGAGAGGTTCTCATTTTGTGTGTGTGTGAAATGTGGAGAGTAAATAAATCAACACAAACCTTAATGAAAAAAATTATATCAATGATTCAAAGCAAAGAAGCTGCTCTAATTTTCAACAAAATAAATCTTTTGAGAATGTCTCATTGTCCTCTATTCTTAAATATTCATTTAACCTTTTGGCCCTCATATTTCTATCTGCACAAATGTTATTAGAATGACACTTAAGAAACGAGATTAGTATTCAACATGCAAGCCAATTAAATTCCTACATGAAACTATATGATAAAGATGACGATGGATACTATGATGAATGGATGATGATACTAGATTATTCAAGGAAGATACTCTGGTAGTGAGATAGAATGATTCTACATATGCTCAAATGCAACTATGATGCGAAGGATGACATAAAATGCAACTATGAAGCAAAGTGTTATTCTAAGATTTAACTATGATGCAAAACATGATATGAAAAGTAACTATAAGACTCCAAAGTGCTCCCAATATCAAACTATGTTTCTACATGATAACTCTTTTCAAGAGTGGAAATACAATGCCAAAGGGTTGTATTTATAGCCTTTTCCAAGCATCTTGTGAGGTGGCAACAATCGACAGTCCAAATTCGAACAAGAAGAATGAATGGTAGAGATGTAGAGAATCAAGATGTTGTCCGCTTGACCAAAGACAACATGCCAAATGGATGGAGGAATCTCTTGACTAATAGGCAAGATGCCAAATGAATTGAAGACTAAAGTGTGGGAAGAAAAGACCATATGTTTGAAAATTGGTTGAAGTGTGTGAGGAATAAGCCATGTGCTTAAAAATTGGTTGAAGATAATTCTAATTAAAAATTAGAATTATTTAATTTCATGTGACCTTGGTGAGGTGGCACAAAAAGTTGTAGACATGTGCTTGAATTCCTAATCGAGATTAGTGAAGATTAATTAAATAAAACAAGATTATGGAAATTTATTTATTTAATTAATTTAGAAGAATATGATTTTAGATTTGGAGAATTTAGAATATTAAAAATATAAATAAATTGAGAATTTATTTATACGTAGTCAAAATATTAATTAAATAACTAGTATTTAATTAATTACATGCCATGATTGATTAAATTCCTACATGAAACTATATGATAAAGATGATGATGGATACTATGATGAATAGATGATGATACTAGATTATTTGAGGTAGATACTATGGTAGTGAGATGGAATGATTCTACATATGCTCAAATGCAAACTATTGAAATGCTAATCTAAAATACAACTATGATGCAAAGAATGACATAAAATGCAACTATGAAGCAAATTTTTATTATAATATTTAAATATGATGCAAAACATGATATGAAAAGTAACTATAAGATTCCAAAGTGCTCCCAAGCTAAAATGATGTTTCTACATGATAACTCTATTCAAAAGTGGGTGCAAAATACAATGCCAAAGGGTTGTATTTATAGCCTTTTCCAAGCATCTTGTGAGGTGGCAACGATCAAGATGCAAGCCAATTAAATTCTTACATGAAACTATATGATAAAGATGACAATGGATACTATGATAAATGGATGATGACACTAGATTATTCGAGGTAGATACTATGGTAGTGAGATGGAATGATTCTACATATGCTCAAATGCTAACTATTGAAATTGTAATCTAAAATGCAACTATGATGCAAAGGATGACATAAAATGCAACTATGAAGCAAATTTTTATTGTAAGATTTAACTATGATGCAAAACATGATATGAAAAGTAACTATAAGACTCCAAAGTGCTTCCAAGCTCAAATGATGTTTCTGCATGATAACTCTATTCAAAAGTGGATGCAAAATACAATTCCAAAGGGTTGTATTTATAGCCTTTTCCAAGCATCTTGTGAGGTGGCAACGATTGATGGTCTAGATTCGAACAAGAAGAATGAATGGTGGATATGGAGAGAATCAAGATTTTTTCCCCTTGACCAAAGACAACATGCCACTTGGATGGAGGAATCTCTTCACCAATGGGCAACATGCCAAATGGATGGAAGAATCAAGTGTGGGAAGAAAAGACCATGTGTTTGAAATTTTTATTGAAGATAATTCTAATTAAAAATTATAATTATTTAATTTCATGTGACCTTGGTGAGGTGGCATAACAATTTGTAGACATGTGCTTAAATTTCAAATTTGGGATTAGTGAAATTAATTAAATGTGCTTGAATTTCAAATTTGGGTTTCTTAAAGAAATCTTTAAGAACAGAGTACAATGAGATGTTCTTAAAAGATTTGTTAAATTACAATTTAGATTAGCTTCTTTGCTTTGAATCTTTGATGTAATTCATTTCATTAAGGTTTGTGTTGATTTACTAACTTCTCACATTTCACACACACACATGTTTTGTATCATAGTTAAATTTTATAATAACACTTTGCTTCATAGTTGCATTCTATGTCATCATTTGCATCATAGTTGCATTTTAGATTAGCATTTCAATAGTTTGCATTTGAGCATATTTAAAATCATTCCATCTCACTACCATAGTATCTACCTCAAATAATCTAGTATCATCATCCATTCAATATCCATCGTCATCTTTACCATATAGTTTCATGTAGGAATTTAATTGGCTTGCATGTTGAATACTAATCTCATTTCTTAAGTTTCATTCTAATAGCCTTTGTGCACATATAAATCTTAGGGCCAAAAGGTTAAAGGAATCTTTAAGAATAGAGGACAATGAGACGTTCTCATTTTGTGTGTGTGTGAAATGTGGAAAGTAAGTAAATCAACACAAACCCTAATGAAATAGATTATATCAAAGATTCAAAGAAAAGAAGCTACTCTAATTTGCAACAAAATAAATCTTTTGAGAACATCTTATTGTCCTCTATTCTTAAAGATTCCTTTAACCTTTTGACCCTCATATTTCTATGTGCACAAAGGCTATTATAATGACACTTAAGAAATGAGATTAGTATTCAACATGCAAGCCAATTAAATTCCTACATGAAACTATATGCTAAAGATGACGATGGATACTATGATGAATGGATGATGATACTAGATTATTTGAGGTAGATACTATGGTAGTGAGATGGAATGATTCTACATATACTCAAATGCAAACTATTGAAATGCTAATCTAAAATGAAACTATGATGCAAAGGATGACATAAAATGCAACTATGAAGCAAGGTGTTATTTTACAATTCAACTATGATGCAAAACATGATATTAAAAGTAACTATAAGAATCCAAAGTGCTTCCAAGCTCAAACAATGTTTCTGTATGATAACTCTATTCAAAAATGGATGCCAAAATACAATGCCAAAGGGTTGTATTTATAACCTTTTCCAAGCATCTTGTGAGATGGCAACGATCGACAGTCCAAATTCGAACAAGAAGAATGAACGATGGAGATGGAGAGAATCAAGATTTTGTCCCCTTGACCAAAGAAAACATGCCAAATGGATGGAGGAATCTCTTGACTAATAGGCAACATGCCAAATGGATGGAAGACTAAAGTGTGGGAAGAAAAGACCATGTATTTGAAAATTGGTTGAAGTGTGTGAGGAATAAGCCATGCGCTTAAAAATTGGTTGAAGATAATTCTAATTAAAAATTAGAATTATTTAATTTCATGTGACCTTGGTGAGGTGGCACAAAACGCTGTAGACATGTGCTTGAATTCCTAATCGAGATTAGTGAAGATTAATTAAATAAAACAAGCTTATGGAAATTTGTTTATTTAATTAATTTAGAAGAATATGATTTTAGCTTTGGAGAATTTAGAATATGAACAATATAAATAAATTGAGAATTTATTTATACGTAGTCAAAATATTAATTAAATAACTAGTATTCAATTAATTAAATGCCATGACCTATTTTAGGTCTATACATTTTTCCCTCTTTGAAGTAATGTGTTTACACATTGGTTCAAACAAAAATTTGATACCGATGCGAAGAAAAAAAAATTTGATGCCTTAGACGTTGATTTTCAGATATTGGCGGATATATGCCCCCTCAGGAGATAAATAGGTGAATTTTTGAATTTTTTGGAATTTTTAAAAAATTTGATGATTTTTCGATGATTTGATGATGATCTCAAAATTGTATGACTCAACAACGATTTATCACCCAAAAAATGATGTTGAACCTGTCAGATGATGATTAAATTGATGCCCTATTTTACCTCCTTGTGTTTGATGATTGATAATCACTTCAGCCGATTGGTTTTGATTTGATGATGTTAGCATTTGATTTGATGATGATTGATGATGTTGATAGATTAGATGTCCATGATCTCATGATAGGTGAGATTTAATGATTGATATTGATGATTGACCTCATGATAGGTGAGGTTGAATTGATTGATGAACCTCATGATAGGCGAGGTTGGATTGATTGATGGACCTCATGATAGGTGAGGTTGGATTGATTGATGGACCTCATGATAGGAAAGGTCAATTGATTGATGGACCTCATGATAAGCGAGGTTGAATTGATTGATGAACCTCATGATAGGCAAGGTTGGATTGATTGATGGACCTCATGATAGGCGAGGTCGAATTGATTGATGAACCTCATGATAGGCGAGGTGGGATTGATTGATGGACCTCATGATAGGAGAGGTCAAATTGATTGATGGACCTCATGATAGGTGAGGTCGAATTGATTGATGAACCTCATGATAGCTGAGGTATTGATTGATGGACCTCATGATATTTGATTAAAGTCTCACTAGAGCTGATTAGATTGATAGGTTGATTGATTTTGATTGATTGATTTGTTGATTGATGTCGATTGATCGATTTGTTGATTTGATTGATTGATAAGATTGATGATATGCAATATATTATGATCATAGGAGGATTTTATAATTCTTCAGTCTAGGGAACGCTTCCTAAAGATGTGGGACATGATTTTGCATCTGGTGCAGGCTGATTTAGATATTATTAGTCAATGTGGTTTATCATCTTTGATTGATATGCCCTAGTATAGGATTGATTAATGTACTGAGACTTGATGATGTACTGATACTTGATGTATACACTTATTCCGTCAAAGATTTTGTTATTTTTTCCACTTTGTTGATGTATCTTTCCATGTTTGGATATCATTGTACACTTGACATTATTATTTTGAGGTTATATGATATGCGGTGATGACTAGCGATCTATGTGTTTATAGGATGGATGCCTATGATGGATGCATTTTATTTCTACTTTATGATGGTTGATGTGATATGAAATGCTATGGATGCAAATGATGATGCAACTGATGTGTTATGATTCTATGATGCTTTACGAATGATGCCTATATGATACTTGTGATGGATCTTATTATTCTAATGAAATGTTATGCATTTGATATTTTTGTACTTTTCTGATGTAAATAAATGATGTAATGAATGGATGAATGTGTATATGAAATGATTGTGTGATGCTACCTAATTCTATGATGATAAATGCAATGATGAGATGATATGATATGACGATTATGTGATATATGCAAGGATGATATGATATGATAATGCATGATGGATGATTCTATATGTTTTATGGATTTATGCAAATGATGTTTTATGCTATGTGAGATGGATTTGATTATGTAATAATGATATGTGATGATATGTAATGTGCATATTGATTATGTATGGATGCAATGATAATGAGATATAATGATTATGTAAATGATGTTTATGATGCTTTGCGATGATGATATGATTATGTGATGCAATGATTATGCTTAACTAAGTTTGCAAGACTTCGAGGGTCTTAAGCTTAAATGAGTGAATCTATCCAACTTCCAAAAGCTGTGAGAAGGTCACCATCAGTTGATTCTTTGTTAAATTAAGCTTCACAAAACCTAACATATTTCCCAACTCTCTTGGAAATCTAAAGAGACTCACTCATTTAAGCTTAGTGGACCACTTTCTTAATGCAAATATATGAAATGATTTTGATTATGTAAATGAGATGCGATGCATGTATTTTTGTGTTTTCTGATGCCAATATTATGATGTGATGCATGGATGGATGAATGATGTGATAATGTTTTCTAATGTATGCAAGTGATGATGCAACTGGTGTGCAACTAAATGATAATTTTTTCTAATTGATGCAAATGATAATGCAAGTGATGTGTAACTATATGAAAATGATGTGTTTTTGGCAATGTCAAGTGTACTCAATCCCTTAATGCAAAAGATAACATTATTGTTGCAGCTTTGGAAATTTCATAAATACAGATACAAACTAACATGGATGCAACTACTCTAACCATGCAGATCTCATATGCAAAATTTTTCATTCATAACAACCAATTTGTCATGCTTTTTATCATCATTGGGCCTTTTAAAATGTTGAAAGTGAGTACAAGCATCAATGGTATATTTAGACCATGATGACCTGAGTACTACTTCCATGATGTTTGATAGTGCAAGTTAACACAAGCATCTAAGTATAATTAAACCGAGATGACCTAATTATTTCTTTCATAAACAAACAAGAGTTAACCGTTTTCCTATGCAAATTCAGAATGTCATTAGTGATAATTTGTAGCACATGTCTCATGAAAATTTGCACAATAATAATGATCAACTCACAAACAACAGACAAAGAAAAATCATACTCTTTCCTAGATCCTCTAGTTTGATACATCATCGAGATGCTCCAGAGATGCGATAACAAAAATCAAAGTATAACAATTGAACATTCCAGTTTGACGTGATAAACCTGTAATTCATAAAAATAAATAAATAAATAAATAAAAATATCATCCATTTGAAGTTTTCTTTTGATTTGATTGATTTGGTTGTTTGATTTGGATGGTTGATGTGTTCATGTTTTTGTGATTGATGTTCAATGTTGAATTGCACTATGATCATTGTTTTGGGTTGTGTTGTACTACTATTGTTTGTCTGTTGGTTCAATCTCAAAGTTTATTGCCCCTAGTGAGTTCAATATTTTGCCCCCAGTCTAGGGTGAGACATGATTGTGATGCCAGGATATGTACATGGTGCTTTTCAAGGATAGGTAGATGGATGGCGAAAGCGAGTGGTCAGCATGCTCAAATGTATGGAAAAGCTAACCTATCACAAATAGTTCCTATTGCTAGGTTTTCACTACTTGTTTTTATTGCACTTATTCATATTTTATGATTTTTTTTATTTTTTTTATTTTTCACTTTTTTTGTATTTTTCTCTTTTTTTGTTTGTTTTGGATTTTTTATCTTTTTCTGATTTTCTTGGGATTTTGAAGGACATTTAAGATGGAATGATATGATATGACTGGTTGAAGGAACATGATGCCCCACAAAAGAGGTAATGCAACCATGGATAAATGATAGATCAAACTGAAAGATTCACTGCAAAACATGTCACACAAGCAACATATCTCTTGTCGAAAGATGATAATGGTTGATTGATTAGGATGCCAGGAATGATTGATTCCATAAGGCATGATGATGATAAGTACTTAGGATCACGTATTTCTCTAAGTACAATAAGATTGATGATTGTTGATGGTTGATTGAAAAAAGATATGAGGATTGGATAACGTTTTACAACTAGGCTCAAATATGATTTGCATGATAAGATTCAAGGTTGCAAAGGGACATGATGACATGGATTTTGATAAGCTAGGAGATATGGAATGGAAGAATGAAAGGATAAGGATAATGAATGGGATGATCAAGATCAACTAGATAAGATATAGACACAAGGCCCAAGTACTTTCCCCTATTCCTCATCAAGACCAAGGAAAGGAAGAAAGGATGTATTTAGAAAGAATGATGGGATATGGATAGAAGAATGGGAAGATATGGATAGAGCTAAGATAAGACATATGATGTTCAAGAAGATCCTTAACCTTGTCGAAATCAAAGGTGGGAAATGTGGAGGATAATATAAGAATGATAGGAAGATGGAAGGACTTAAGCATCAAGTTTCATGACCAAATATCCCTTTAATAAACCATGGCAATGGGGATTAGACTCATAAATGTTGGCCTATCAAAGGTATGATGGAAGAACTAAGGACTTATCCAAAGGTTTGGATTAAAGGAGAAAAATGGGGGATGAATGTTGGGTAATGTATAGGAGGTGGGAAGGCTTGCTAATTGATAGATGGAAGGGATTGCAAGGTCAACATTGGCACACACCTTGAAGGGTGATGGAGTGACGGAGGAAAGATGGATTTGGAAGATGATAGGTTTTTACATGGAAAATTGGAGAAAGCTTTTGGATTAGCAAATTTGGATGTCAATTTATATTTTATTGCTTCTATGATACTTTTAGGAATCCACATGATTTTTTACTTTAATATTTGCTTCGTGGGCCTTTGTGGCCTTTGAAATTTTTATTTTTGATTTATGGGCCTTTGTGGTCTTTGAAAATTTCCTTTTTGCTTTGATG